>JAHZNA010002490.1:0-15483 GCA_027743935.1 Sinodicranocentrus sp. ZH6
CAACTTCACAATACTGCACATTCACGTCAACCTCTGGTGCAAATATGGATATTACTATTTGAGGAAAAGAAAGTGGTTGAGAGTTGTTCATTAGTTGGATTTCAGATTGAATATTTTAAAAATAAGTAGGTCATGGATGCTAAATACATTGAATGAAATTGTTTGTGTGTCCCAAGTTTGAAGTTGGAGTGGTTTTGATGTATTGAATAAATTCATGATTCTAAAATATTATTTCGGTTATGTGTGTGTATTTTTAGTAACCTGATTAAAACAGCTTGTACGTAATTAATATGAAAAATTAAAATGTTTACCATTAAAACTACATTGGACAGTTTCATTCTTTTGGGTCTACGTCCGTTTTTCGGGGACCGCTTTTCCCAGGAGGGTCCGACATTGTTGAGAGGTTTTTCTTTGATGGCTTCACTAGCACAGTATTCTCATGCACGTAGCTTTTCCTGTATTTTATTTTCAATGCTAGAATACTCCTCTTTCACCTCACTGTCTCCTCCATGACAACCCTACACTCTTTAATTGCTTATTAATTCTTCCAATTTCAAGTTCAGTTCAGATCTGCAATTAATTTTTCACATGAATCATCACATCCAGTTAATGATTCATCTTTAACAAATCCTATCACTTACCCCATCATTCGACAGTCAGAAAGGGAGCGTCCATTTTAAAGGTTTGAAATCGGGGGGAGGGTATGTCAAAACCGTGACATCAATGTTAACTTTCCCTATCCTACAATGTTAAATAGACGTGACATGGGGGGAGGGAAGGGCTCAAAAAAGGGTCTTAAATTTAGTTGGGAGCCTAAAACAATTTACCCGCCAAAAAAGGCAATTTTTTTCAAACCTTTTAAATGGACGCTCCAAACTGTAAAAAATCACGCTTCTCCAGTCTACTTACAAGATTTTACTCAAAAACAGTTCTTTGACCATCATCTTTTTTATTATTGTGGTGTGGAGTGAAACAGAGAAAGTGATATATGCAACGAATCTGTATCCAGGGAAAAGTATAAAGATCATCTGAATGAAAACCAGTAACAACTCCGAAGCCATTTACTCAGGTGAATTTTGCAACGAAAGCTGTGCCACATTTCCAGCTCTGATGTTACATGGTGGAGAACATACATGTGGCAGAAGTAACTTCACGTGAAATTTGTCCCCCTTCTTTTGAGGGATGGGTCGACATATTAAGCTGCTAAGCCATCTTTACAAATTACAAGGCTCATGGATATCATGAGATGAGCTACTATAACAAGTGTAGAAAGTATAACGAGCTCGACTGCAAAGCGACTTTTTATGACAAACATAGCCTCTCTTTACACAGAAACATTCACCGACAAAGATGTGTTTGTAAATGCTGCGAAAAAGCTTTTTTAACAAACCACATCTTGTGGAACATGAAGAAACAATAGAAAGAAGAAAGAAAATATAGAGGAATTCAACTTAAGTACAGAGGGAGAAATAAGTAAAAGTAGCCAATGCTGCGATTCCGAGAAGCAAACGTGGTAATAAATTGAGACGTTCCATTTCACCCAAATGGAGAGAATATGGTTGTGACAAATGTAAATGGCGGTTTGTCTATCAAACTGATTTAAATAGACATTATGCGGCTGCTCATGCAAAAAGAACGAGTTTACCTGTGAAATATGTGGCTTTGCAACACATACTTTAGGCTACCTGACAAAACACGTGAAGAGAGTTCATGAAGAGAAAAATTTAAGAATTTTAATTTAAATTGTCTGTAGTTCAATCAAGCACATTCAGTCCAGGCACTGTTTGTTCAAATATTTCATAAATTCTCTATACTATACACCCGAAAATCCAAATTTAAAATTGTGTTTTTGCAATTTTTATAGAAATTTTCTAAGTATTCATCATCATATCATCAATGGGAATATCCCCTGAGCCTGTTGAAGAGGCTTTCAACAAGTTTTGGAACAGTACCAATACAAATTAAACATCGTACCTTTTAACATGGTTAAACTTCCCTTTCGGAGTTTGCCTGGAATCCAAAGAACATTCAGAGTTGCACGTTGCACGGGCCTATTGCTTCCAACCTGGGATTTCTCAGGTACACCAAGAACTTCAAAAAGTAGCTCATCCCTCGTGTAATCCAGCATGGAACAAACGACATGATATTAGTGGCCGTAATGTTGTTTGATGTCAACAATTTGAAAGTCGTTCATCTCAAAGAGTTTCAACTTCATATTCTAGTGAAGACCCTAGACAGTATGGTAATGTTCGCCTTTCATCTCAGGCTCTTCCTAAAGTCTTGCAGCAATGGAAGATGACATTGCAGGAATTGCGAGTCATCAGTGATTACAACGTCACTGGTGAAATCATCACTGGCATATCTAAAACACGGGCAAGCTGTGGGTGCAGTTCCAGTCATTATTTAACATTTACGAAATGATTGGTGGTTAATGATTGTATTTTTGTTCATTAAATTTGTGCCCTTCACTTCCAAACACTTTTTTGAGTGCCAACATCCAAGTGCATTTTTTCTGTTTTAAATGTGTACCGATTCAAAAAAGGAATTGGTTTCTTATTCCTGTTATTTTTCCATATTAAACGACCATTTTATCAATTTGAGGTAACACTGTTAACTTTTATTAATTGTGATTAGTTAATTAAATTACATTTCGTGATGCGATGCATGCATGATAATTAAGTCGTAAAAGCAGAAAATGGTTAATAACATACCTGCGCGTTAGCTAACATCAAAACTATTTAAATATAATTTAATTATTACATCCAATGGCATGCAAATGGTAAAATCTTATCATTATCCACATTTAAGCCATATGATTTTCACCCCAGCAAAGTTTATAGCTATTAGAATATTTTATCCAAAGCATTGCATTTATAACTAGTAATTCTTGCTGTGTGGAGTAGATGACAATTGATAAATTTTATTTCAACTCTGACGTCCTATTCAACAAAACAAATGACGCAGTCCAGTTCAACACAGCGTCTGTGATTGCCAACGCTTGATACGCTCGAACTCTTCTCATCAACCCCAAATTATACCCAATTAGAGGACACGCCTTTAGCCATTTCTCTTCTACCATTGGTTTTTTCACCCCTGTCCAATATTTCTTAAATAAAAACCCATTTTTTCTGGGCACATTATAAGTTAATATCAATACAAACATGAAAGCCAAGCATATCCCAAAATTTAGAGGAAATGCTAGATAAAAAGCTAACGGCAACTTGTCATACAACACGATTGCCCCGTATCCACATAAACTTGCATCTAAAACTCCAAAAGTAAATATAACACCATTATATTCGCTAATAACTATGTTTGTCATTAGAATGAGTAATTGGACCAAATGAAAATATCTTTGGCTTCTTAAAAATCTCCCTTTTCCCCTAAATTTTGATTTTCGATAGAGATATGTTGAAGATGGGCAAAAATTAAAAGAGAGTTCTTGAATCCCTTCAGTAATTACAAGTATCAAGAGCAAAGCTGATATACACGCACTACCTCCAACAAATACCCCTATACCGTATGATATTCCAGCAGAAATTTTAATCCCATGTTTAACAACACTAGACGTAGATTCTGACTCTAAAATCGGCCTTAAGATGATTTGCACCGGGTCAAAATCTATGGCGTAGGTTGCCATCACGAAAAAGAAAGGAAGGGAAAATAATGCGGATCCAATTCCTCGAATAAACATGTGTCCATGCCCTTTCTCAGAGCGCAAAAAGCTTCTCTCTACTTTAAGCCGCTCATTAACCAGAAGGGGGATTTCCTTTTGAAATGTCAATAATGTTTTCCATCCCGAAAGGCCAATTATAATTAAAGAGAACATCAAAAGATAGATAATAGCTTCTTCCGTTGTCTTGCCCCATTTTGACCGTAGCCAGACTACTCTCCCAAAACATCCAAAGAGTGCAATCACCATTGAAGAAATTATTGATGGTTGAGTGATTTTGAAGAGGGTTGTACTCCTGGATGGATTTTGATCTAAGGTAAGAGTTTTCTTGTTGAATATGTATGGGAAACCAGGAATGATTTGGAATGCCCTGAGAATTTCTAAAGCGCCTGAGGTAAACCTTGACATTTTTCTTTGTAGATAATTGTAACGTCTATTAATTTCCAAGGCAACTGGTGTATTTTTATTGGATTTGGTTTTTTTTAGAGAATTAGGGATGGATAGGAAGTAACACAACTAATTAAATATGAAATGCTAAGTTACTTTAATAATCTTAATTCAACAAAACTAGAACAATTGGGATTCTTTGTATTCCTTTGCTGCTAAATGGAACCAAACGATGTCTTCACTGAAACAGAACTGATTATAATGTAAAGTTGGGCTTGTTTTGAATAAAGGCTTGACTTTTTTATTCTACGTAATATTCAAATAATCTTATCATATCCAGAAGCTGAAAGCTTTAAGCTTTTGAATATGATAAGAATATTTGAGTTTGAAGACATTATGTCCTCAGAGTACTGGCGCCATACGAAAGAACACAACGAAAAGCAAAGTAATATTTGGATCAGTCCTTTTTAATTATCAGGAAGTTAAAGAGGTTGGATCAATACGTTGAAGGAGAAAATTTTGGTTTAGCTTGGTTAGTCTAATGGAAAATCCAAAAGAAAATTAAATTTATTTGAATCAGATACTAGTTAATTATATTTCTTTGTATGCGAATGCAATATATTGGATATTGTAACGCAGGTTTTTAAATTGATATTGAGATTTTCTATAGGTATTCTTTAAATTTCTTTAGAAAATCCTATGGATATAGATATATGATATGATGCATCGGTTCATAATCTGGAATCTTTTCATAAGAGAAAAATATCTAATGAGATTTTTAGTCGACAGTACTGGCAACATGTACAAAAATAAAATATTAGGGCAAGTAATTTTTCATGGATTTGAGTTTTACCGGGAAGTTGAATAGATTAGAGGAATGTATGGAAGAAGTAAAGGGTTTTAATTAAATCTATTCAACCAAGCAAAAAGGAAAATAAACCAAATCTGTATTAGTATTAGGCTCCACGAGTCTTCTTAAACAATACATGGTCATAAGGATATTGAAGTGAAGCGATGGGGATGGGACACTTTAAAATCAATAAACCTAGCTAAAACATGGCTGCATTGGCTGTAATGTTAAATCAAACTGCTTCCTCAAGCTTTAAAGTCAAGTTCTGGCATAGTAAGGTATTCCATACGGTAAGAATAAGAATACGCATGGATATAAAAGATAAACAAAAATGTCATAAATATGCATCAAATTTCAGGATTTTTACGTTAATTAGTTTAAAAAATTGATTTGGATCTTTAACAGATAGCTTCGCCGACTTTCATTGTATTTAAATCAAATTGATTTTAAGTTTATCCATTCTATTGGAAGGAATAGGTGCACAAAAGGCGACTATGGAGATGGAGAGAGAAAACGAAAACTGATAATATCAATGCTATTAAAAATCTCTCTGAATAACACTGAATTGAGTTTGACATTCTGAACATGTGACAAGTTTAGCTGAGGGGCTTGCTTTGCTACATATTATGCTGTGAAGTCATTCCAGGCGTGAAGCTCGAGATTCCAGAAAACGGAGTGCTTGTATCGGTGAAGGAAGTGAAGCTCCTTTGGATTGAATCATAGAAACATAAAGCATCACTGGAGTTGCAATGCTTTGTATATTAGGTATCATGATCGAAGGGGTTTCTTACTCGATTGAATGGAATAATTGAAGTCATGTCTACTGGTTGGGGTGGCAGAATTTATGCCTGCTGAATATGAGATGGCTTCAGTTCTGTAGTTGATATCTTTAAAAACGGCGGTGGTGATGTCCCAACTGGACTACAGGATCCCCAGTAACTTTCATCCTTTTAAACCGTGAAGTCTTTTGTGCAGCTCGTGATAAAAATGATGTTGACATCCATGTTGAAGCCACTTCTGGTAAAGTACCGACAACCTTTTCTGATGAAACTGGCACTGCTAGGCAGTTCAAGGATGGATATGAGGATGAAAAACCCGCTTTTACATTTTCTCATCATCTCTCATCTTTTTAAGTCTTTGAAGCTATGAGTCTACAAACTCCAAAACAATTTTTGCATTAATGATAAATTAACGGGAATTGAAGTGGAAATAGGTAATATTTTATTAAAAAATCAACCAAGCTTTCGAAAAATTCTTTTTTCTTCATCAGGGTTTAAAGATGACAAATTTTCAAAACAACGAAATAAGGTATCGAAATTATCGTAAAATGGAAATTATAAGATATACATATTCACAATCGATTATAATACTGATGGTTTTTTTTACTAAGAAATCATTCCAAACTGGACTGATATAGATTCCGTTGTTTTTGTTCATCTTGTTTTAATCTTGCATTGTTCTCGTACCAAAATAAATGTTCGAGCTCTTATCTCAATGAGGAGAACGAGCGTAACAATAGAAAGCAGACCAAACCTAATCATAAAGACAGCTAAAATACTACTCTTTGAAGACACTTTATACACTTCCACTTTATTTCTTGCAGAACATACTGTGTCGTTCCAGGTTAAAATTCTTTTCGCCCAGTTCTGCCAAACCTGTTGTAGTCCAGACCAGACTTACTTATCGAGTGAATATGTTTTGTTAATGCAAAATTAAAATGTGGTGGAAAATATTTTGTTTTGGGTTTGAATCAAATTCTTTTGACCATTGCAACGTCATCAGGATGACGCGCACAACTTTCTCTTCTGAAACAATCTTTAGTCAATACCGCTTTAACTTTTAGATAAATCTTTAAAACGTCTCGATATAAATCAACAAACGCTTCAGCATTACATTTGAACAAAGTAGCTGTCATTCATCATCTCCAATGTTTCGGCGCAAGACTTTGGAAGATGACAAGATAGCAAAACATTGTCAAATGCATTTCTCTCCTTTTTCCCACTTTCTCGAGTGAAGTACAAGGAGCAGATAGAATTACATTTTTTTAGAAACAGATAAAGTATTCCTATGGGGTGCCTTTTAAAAGATTCTTCACAGTCACCATTAGCCCTAAAAATTTTCATCATGAAGCGAGAGTGGAATGTGAAACTATTTCCCAAAATTTCAGAAAACTTTTCATGGCGTGGCTTCATTAGACTATGAATGTTTTCACCTCTGTAAATGGTAACCAATTAACACAAAAACTACCAAAATCCATGGACCAGCAATCCATTTCGTCCTTGAAACACTTAAAAATCCTTCTTCTAGCAAAATTGGTATTGTAAATGTCAAGTATTCAGATGTATTTTTTGCCTTATTCATGCCAACTACGTCAGTTATAAATGTCAAACATTTTTTGCTTTCCTTTAACCAATAACCAATTAACAAATTAAGATTCTTTTAAATTCCAGCTAAAGGTTCAAGCAGAAGTTTGAGATAAAATTATTATCAACTGTTAAAATTATAATGAGAAATGCATACAGTGAGTTACAAAAATTTATCCCAATTTCCCTCATTCAAGATCCATCCCATGCTTATCCTCCAGCTTCAGTTATTTTTTTTAGATTTTACAACTATTTTATTCTGCACCTGGAAAAAAACAAATAGCTATCTAAAATGTATGCCTCGCTGTGCTCACCCAGTCACAAACAAATATTTCAAGGGGAAAAGAGTCCAAGCTGAATCTGCCTACTTTCACCCTTCTAATAAATCACTACTCTTAAATATACACATGAACCAATGCATTCAGGCAGGATCATTTGTGAATTCCCGTCAGCAAGATTTCACAAGGTTATAAAAAGATCTATATTCCTAAAAACACTATGCTCTGTTCTGTGCATCTCTCAAAAACCAAACACGCAGTGGATGGCCCCTTTCCCTTTTCATTGAAGAAAACATCTCCTGCCGCCTATATCATTTTCCCTGTGGCTCTTGTTGGATATCTTCTCTGTGTATTTTGATCTCGTTCGAGACATACTCTTCTTTTGAGCTTCTTTCATGAAAGAGGTACACCTTGTTGTGCTGTTATAGAGGAAATTTTTTCCTGAGAAATGTGTAATATCCTTCAATGCTTTTGCTCTATATATTTCCTATTGACATCCTTCAACGGAATTTAGCAATATAGGAAGAAAACAATTTTCGTCTTATTTCTCATAATGAAATCCTCTTCCTGTGCACTATTTGATTGCTAAATTTAAAGAAATATAGAGCAACTATTAAGCTTGAGAAAATTAAATATTTCCTGTTGTGCGGAATCTGGGATGGTGGGAAATAAAATAAGAAAAGAGTTAACTGTTTCGGTTTCAATTAGTGGTGAGGTTCTCAATAACCACGGCTACTATGGAATTCGGAGAGAAAAATGTCCTCAATGTGAATCATACTATAATTTGAAAGAGCGTCGAAAAGTGATAGAAGAATGTGGACATGTGAAATGTCGCTTGTGTGTTATTACAGAGGATAATAATTGTAATCAGTGCAGGAGGCGAGAGAAGATTGAAAATTTAGTTAGGAAAAGTTCGGAGGATGAAAATGGTGACGATGGGAGTGATTCTTTATCGCCGCCAGAAATTGAAAGGATGGTGAGTCCAACATTGATAGATTTGTTTTCTAAATTTGGCGACACGCTCGAGGAGGAATTGGGGAATGTTGGAGGTAACGAGAAAAATAATATTGTGGAAGGAGTTCAAGTCCCAATTATTGCGGAGGAAGTGGAAGTGCCGTATACGGACATGGTGGAAATGCAAGATATTAAGATTGTTGGGGTCAAAAGCCTCGCAAAAAGGAAAAACTTAAAGAAAAGGCGAAAAAGGAATAACAGTCGTATTTTAACTGACAATCCTTCACACGTCTCCATCATCAACAAGAATCCTGTCACGTACAAGTGTAAAGAGTGTCACCGTAAATTCAAAACAAAGGCTCACATAAAATATCACTTGTTTTGCAAAAACAATGGGAATGAAAAACCCTTCAAGTGTGACCAATGTGGGAAAGGGTTTGTCTCCAAAGGGCACTACAATTATCACCTAAGAACTCACACAGAAAGACCATTTGCTTGTCTTAACTGTGGAAAGGGTTTCAATCAAAGGGGGAAACTGACCAGACACATGAGGTCACATATTGGAGAAAATCCTACTCACTCCAAACGCCTCTCCTGAATGTAATAAGGCTTAAGATAGTGTTAGAGAGAGACTGACTAGGAATATAGGGGTTTATTCATGTTGAGAAAGTTACCTTTGAAATTATTCATATTTAAATATTATTTTGATTTAAATTTGTTGTCATCTTGAAACTTAGCGTCCCTTTAGAGATGTGATTTGTAAGAGTTTCTTCCGGAAAATGGATAAAATTAGGACTGGCATATCAAAAATTTTCGTAGTCATCATGGGTCAAAAGAAGTCTCAAAACAGTTGGGAAATAAAGCTGCAATTGAACTATTGAGGAAGAATGAAAAAATGACCAACTCTAATCGTAAGTTGGTGTAATGGCTTTGGTTAGGATTATAAAATGCTCAATGTTTTTTTTCTTTTTCTTAAAAGATCAAGCATGCTTGCCATAAAAAATAAGCGTCAATGGGAGGACAAGACACTGGACACTGGTGGAAATGATCAGGGAAAATAAAACTAGCGATAGAAACCAGTCCTTTTGCTCTGATCTAAATACAAATGGAAGCCGCACACATGGAGAAAATTTAAGCTAAAGGTGGCAAGAAGCAAAGTGTTGTTGAAACATTGCCTCCTAGCTACGATAAAATTCAAAGGGAAAAATAAAGGAGGATAAATCAATGCCAGAAACTAACAACTGACAACTAGGCTTATACAATAATGCACTCCGTTTTCAAGGAGATCAGTGCCTTAAATGTATTTCACGATAAGGAATTCAGTGGTGATAATCATATCCCTAAACGCTCAAAAGTTTAATTTATATTTATATTCGTTATTTTCTTTACAGTTCCCATTGTAATGTATGCTAAAAATATTTATCACATACTATTCCAATAGTTTGTCAAAAATGATGCAGAATTGCAATTCAAATCATTAAAAAAATCTTGATCGTTTTGAAATGGCAGCCGTTATGGGATTCTGTAGAATACTAGTACTTTGTTCAGCAGTTTGGCAATTGGGCTGCTATTTCGAAACGGTTGAAAATTTTGATAAGATTTGAATTGCAACTTTGCATCACTACTGACGAACTATCGGAATGTGTAATAAATATTTTTAACATACATATCACCATCGGAAATTGCAATGGTAAAGAAAATAACCAATTTGGAAATATAAATTAAACTGTTGAGTGTTTCGGTATGGATTCCTTATCATGAAATATATTAGAAATCACTAATCTCTTTGAAAATCGAGTGTATTAAATGCATAGACTTACTTGTAAGAGGGAATTGTTTACTTGTTGAATTCAGGAATTGGAACAGATTGTTACTTTCATTACTTGTAAGACTTTAAAGAATGCTACAACCATGTGTTGTAACGGATTAAAGCTTTTAAGAAATATTTAACACTTTAAGTTGTATCTTTCTGCTCCAGATTCAATAATACATTTGTGCGAATAAAAGTATGAAATTTCAAAAAATATCATTCAAACATCTAAAGAAAGATCATTTGAAGTAAGCTTGACCATTTGACCTTGCAACAAAATATTAAATCGATGGTTCATGACGGCTATATATTATACCACCTGATTTACTTACGGCCTTTGCATTTTTGCATTACTTAACCTCATACGGGGTCTAGGCCCGCTCCTATACCCCCCACCTCGAGCACATTCCTCCCCAATCCCCAATGCCTCTATTCCCCCAACCTGTGTCCTCCTTGTTTGAATGGGGTTTGTACGGTAATACGGTAATGCAAAAATGGGGTAATTTAAATTTGTATATTTATATAATCCGCACTTCAAGTAGGTCGTCAATATCACCAAATGGTCTATCTCAGTTTGCAAGAATACTGGAATAGACTCACTCTTTCCTGGACAATTCATATCAGGTGTATTATCACATAAATATATCATGAAACTAACACGTTGTCAATTTTTGTCTTCCACACGATTTGTTTCACCTTTACTTCATATAAATCCTCCTTAATTTTTTTAAAAGTTTGTCCATAGATTTTGGCAACCATTAGCAATTTAGTAGAGTGTGCTTTTACAAAATAAGCAAATAATTAGAGAGAGTTTTTACAAGTAGGTATACATTGTCAAAAAATTCTTCCACACAATTTTTCACAAAGGAATCTTTAAAATATTCATGGTAGTAATATAATGAATGTAATTAAATAAATCTTTCTGACACGATTTTAAACTCTGTCTATAAAATTTCCAACCATTTGTGATTAAATTAAATGTTTGATTAAATTAAATGAGTGATTTTTCCAAGCAGGTATACATGTTTTGTATGCTTGTTCAACGATTTGTAATTAAATAAAGTGTCCCTTCTTTTTACAGGTAGGTAGGCGTAGGTACACACTGTCAATTGTTTTTTCCAAACAAAATATACTTTATTAACAAACTAGCAGGCTGGATGTGCGAGAATCGAACAAAACATAATACAATCAAACGAATCGAGTTTCAGATACACATTTTTTGTAAATAAGTTATTAATAAACTCTTGAAAGTCAAGCAAATAAATTCTTGTAATCTCGTTTTAACCCTAACCACAAATGGATCAAACAAACAAATTAAGAGACCATCCAGTAATCCAATTATTTGTTCATTATTTATTTATTTATTTAGTACAAATTAGTATCCCAGTACAGGGATTTTACACTAATAGGTTTTGTGTTTTATCAACATAAATTTGATTTTGAAAGACAAGTGGGAATAACTTATACAGTAAGAAAACCCACTTGTAGTGATGTATAACCACCCCATTTGGCACTCTCGTCAAATCTTATTAAATACATTTATATAACATTACGGATAATAAGAAAATTAGTCATTTTGTTTGAATTAATATTTATGATTATACATTTGGAAGTATGTTTATTTGTACCTACAGTTATTTATGTTGAAAATTATTTATGTTTATGATATTCAATTTATATTTATGATTATTTATACTTATAATTATTCATTTAAATTTATGATAAATCATGTGCTTCACTTGTGATTTGAGCAATTACGTCATCAATGCAGGACAGGTCGCATCCTTCGTCTGTTTCAGGTTTTTTTGTAACTCCTGTAAATAAGCCTGTATTGCTTTTTTGAAAATATTAAAATCGCATGAATGTTTTCAGGGATCATAAGCCAATGGTTAGTAATAAGGTATTGCTAATATGAATTACATTCATGTTTTTCTATAGTAATCTTACAAGTGCTTCTAGTTATTCTGCAGTTAGCCTCGTGAGTATTGATAAGATTAAATAATGCTATCGGAACTATAGTGTAGTAACACTGATATGCGATTATCATTAGGCTGTATTTGAATTGGCTATAAGGAGACAGCCAACGTGGAGATTCCGGGTTTTCTTGGTCTGTGACTATTTTGACTGTGCTGCGAAATGTTTGTCTCCCCAAATACATATTAAATAGTATAGTTTTGATAGTATTAAAGATTGAACTAGAATACGCAGATTTTTGTTAGATATTAGGTTTCTCACCGAACGGATAGCCCACATTGATTTGTTGCATTTACTTTTTACCAGATTTATGTGCTCACGCCATTTTAAATATTTGTCCCTATAAAGACCTAAGGCTTTAGTGTATTCCGAAGAGGGAAAGTATTCATTGTCGATATTTAATCTTAAGCCTTTAAATATGTGTTGGTTTTGTTTAGATGTTACTATAAGTACGTCTGTTTTTTCAATATTTAATTGAAGTTTATTGTTGTTTACCCATTTCACTACTGCAGCTATGTCTTATTCTATTTTACGAACATCAGATTCAATTTCAGCTGAAGAAATTTTCCCTATAATTTCCGAGTCATCAGCGTCTAAAGATGCTATACAGTATTTTATTTTGTTCGGAAGATAATCTATAAACAGTGAGAACAGAATTGAAGACATGCATCCACCTTGAGCCAGTCCATTTTTAGTCTGAATTATATTTGAATTTCGTTTTTCGATTGAGACATAACATGTGACATTGTCTTTCCATTATATATGATAAAATAACTGGATGATGTAAGCCGTACCCCTTAAACCGATAATTGCGGTTGCTGAGTTTGTCTCTGAGTTATTTTTAATTTCATTTCTCAAAATAAAAGTTGAGCGTGATGTGTAGCGTGATTCGGCCGAAATCCATATTCATAAGGATTAATTTGATTGTTCTCAGAAATAAACTGAATGATTTGTCCGTAAATATATTTATGAACACTCATCCGGCAAAACTATTCACCGTAAAAACAATAATATAACCCTCCATATAACTTCAATCCCAACGACTAACATTAAACAAATTTACAAATGATGAATCTTCTACCTCACTATATCACTCTAACCATATTTACAAAACACTGAACCAATCTCCAATTTCGTTTATTGACCTTAACCCGTCAAATTTTAATTGAAAAAATGAACGAATTGTCAAATAATCGTTTTTGAATCCAAAAAATCGCTCAAACCACCGTAACAATGTTGCGAAAACACACCGACAAACACGGATATTATAATATAATATTATGATTTATTCTTCCTGACATCACTGTTCTCAAGGTTTTCCAACCATTCGTGATTAAATAGAGTGTTTTTCCAAGTAGGTATATATTGTCTATTTTTATCCTTCAATGTGTCTTGGTCTACTTCGACTTCGACCATGCTAATAACCAACATCGCCACACTTCACAGTTTTTATTACAGCTTACAGCTAACAACACTCCGGTTTTGTTTCGCATTCATTCTCACCAGTTATCACTACTTACAAGGGCATCGAAGACCGTTGAACAGCATATTTGAAAACTGTCACCATGGCGACAAATATACAAAGATTAGCCATTTTGAGCATATTGTGGTTTCTATGCAAGCCCCAAGTTAGTGGAAACAAAGGTGTTGAAATAAGGGCGGAAGTTGGTTTACAATTTTCTGGTTTAAGAAATTCAAAACTGTACTTAAACATTGAGAATTTAAATCAATACTTTGACTACTTTGGAGGCTGCCTTGTACACTTGATAAATTACAGAGGAATAAATTTCTCTCCGTTCTTGGTTCCTGTTGTGATGTCCAGGTATGATGTGGTGGAAACTAATTACATTCTTGAATCCTCCCCTCGTCCAAGAATTTTGAGGAAACGGAAGTCGCGAATATTTAAATACGAAAATATTCCATTGCTAAGAAATCTAACGAGTTTACCAGTTTGTGCACGTCGATTCCCGCATATGCAATGCATCGATGACATTCCTCCTGTCGACCTTACTTGGAGAATTCGACCGTGGTATTGTGAAGCCCACTTGTATCTCTTGCCACCATCACAATCTCAAGAAAGACTTTTTTATGAGCTTAATCCCAACACCAACAAGTACGGGCTTGTTCTTCCAGCTGGGTTACGCCACTTTTGGTACATAACTCAGGAGCTTTGGGGAAATCAAAGTTCACACTATGTGGTCAACACAAGACCTCGCTTTGACATTCTTGTCACTGCCGAAATAAAGAAAGACAAATTTAGTCAAGTGATTGACCATTGGTGGCGCTCTGTAACTAGAATTGACGATTTTGCAGGATATAACTACATTCACACATCAACTCAAAGAGAACTTTTGGTTTTTCATTTGGCGACAGCAAGTCACAACATTTTTACAATAAAACAGGTCCACCTTTTGTGTCGCTACTGTCAACCCTGTGTGCCAATAACTTTAGTTGAAATCGAGCACCCCATAGATCTCCAAGATAAGAAAACCATGGTCAACTCCAACACTGATAATTTAGTGTATACAGTATGGGCAACGACAGGTGGGGCTCTAGAAATTTACGAAAAATATGGTATGCACTTTCCTACAATTTCAATTGCTCAATTGTCCTCAACCCAGTTTCATACTTTGTTAAAGTCCACCTCATCCTTGCAACTGCTTCGCTTTGACTTAAGTCTTAGATTATTTGCAGAAGTTATTCCAAACGCTACACAACATACTTATTTCGCTGATGACGTTTCCGGAAAGCCAAACCATAATCCGGAAGGTTGCAGATATAATGAGAATCTCGATTTTAATCCTGTCATTATTCTTATTCCATTTGGAAGATTTGAGCACTCAGAGGTATCCATTCTCCAGAATGAACTCATGTTTGTCAGCTGTGGCTCACCAGAGAAGGACCCTCTTGGGTTTAAGTATTTAGTAAATGTTTACCAGGTTCCAGTTTGGATAACTCTTATCTTCACCTTCATCTCTGTCACTGTTATAACCACAATATTGCTCTTTTTCGAAAACACCATCCCGAAACCGGGTCGTCGCATAAAAACAAAGTTTAACTTATCCGATAACACAGCTGTGTTCTCACAGACGGTGATAATGTACGGGAAAACCGTGATTGAACAATCAAATCCGATCTTTGGAAAGAGATTTTGTACTTCTTCTTTAATCAAGGTAATAACGCCGGCCTTTTTA
>JAHZNA010002491.1:0-24122 GCA_027743935.1 Sinodicranocentrus sp. ZH6
TATACCGCTTATCCCTCCCCTCTCGCGATATCATTCATTGGTTTAAATAGTAATGCAAGCATTCCAACTGGACCTACTCAATTTCCCTTTCATTTTTCATAGTTGGCATTTATTAATATTACTCTCTATCTTTGTTGCAGTTGCACTGGTATTCTTCCCATTCTAATCCACTAGGAGGGATAATGGCTTAATCAATTCTGGAATTTGAATTCTTGGCTTAGCCCATGTTTCACAGATGTGGTAATAAATGAGGAGTCGAGTAAGCCATGACGTAAACTTGGATCGTTTGTCAGCTCCTGCTGAAAAAAAAAACAACACAAGCGAATAAAATGTACACTTGCCAAACCCCGGGAATTTTCCCGATACATATTTCTTCATATGTGAGAGTCAGTATATTTACAGTATCTATTATTTCCTCGGGTTAAAAGGTACACGCAGTAGCAAAAGCATAATTTGTTATTGCATTTTCTTGTTCTCTTTCGCCTCTGCTCTATTTATTTCGTAAAACTGTGTGACATTCTCCTGAAGCGAAATGTGCTTTCCATATCGTGTCCCAGCAAATATAGAGATTTCCCAGCCCTACAGATTTCTCGGAAGAGTTTGCCAGCCAAGGCTAAATGATGATGAGGAGGGAAAGTGTATCAAGTGTCGTAATAAAGTATGCATTCGCAATTTGTTTGCGGTACATCCTGACACACATTCTATTCCAGAGAATTAATATGATACGATACGGCAACCACTGCTAGTGCCACAGTGCCACCAATATTACTGCTCTTTTCCTGGGGTTATGGTAAGCAGTGGTACTCTTTCTAGACAGTGCCCTCCCCATGCCTGTCTGTCACTTTAAGTTGAAGTTCTTTTTTTGCCTCGTTGGACGTAATCATGTCAGTGAGGAAGTTGGTTTTCTGGTGAAAGTGGAAAAGCTACACTCGAGCAGTTTATCCTCATCCAGAGAAGAGGAATATAGACAGTGCGAAAGGCATACACCAAATAAATGGATGATATGGAACATTGCAATATTCCATTTCAGCTTGTAGCCATCATAATAATCGCAGTCATTCAATGAGCAATAAATACTAGACTAGACTGGGGAGCGAGAGAGAAGGAAAGAAGACTTGTATGAGAGAAAGTCTAGAAAATGGAGTGGTGAACCATGGAAAAAGGGGATGAAATGCGAAAACGTTTTCTCCTATCGTGTATCTCTCCTCGTGAATAATGCATAATGGATGATGATGTGCTACTCTGTATAATAATGCGTGCGTTTATATATATCAGCAAAGAAGAAAAGAATGTGAGTTGTCTTTTGTTGCAAATCTGTTGTACGACATCAAAAAAATCTTCTAGTGACATAGTCTGCTTCACCAGTTGTGTGAATGAAACTCAGAAAATCCCGTCGTAGAAAAGTATAAGGGACACAACTTGGGATTCCTCGATTTGGAATACCTACCTGGAAGTGTGGAACAGTTTTTTGTTACTACTCTGCAAAAAACTCAGAATCGGGATATTTCAGAAACGCAAATACAGGATAGCATAAAAATATACATTATTAATAAAGCTTGCATTCCCAAACTGCGTCATACTTTCTTCTGTCAATGTCAGTAAAACCAAGAATAAACTCAAAACTTCACTCTCACAAAAAAACCTGCATTGGGAATTGTAAAATTTTAAATAATTTATATATTTTCGTAATTGGTACACTTCCAGCCTCAGCAAGAAACAACTTATTGTTATTTGGTTCAAAACTGCGCCCTTTTCACCGGGAAACGGGGAAGGAAAAAAGGAAGTTATTAAAGTGAGAATAGAAAGAACATACATTTCGTGTTGTTCATAAAATATACGAATTTACTAGCCTTGAACCTGTTCCCCTTCAACTTTTACTGGGACAAGTGAAAACGGTCGAAAGAGTGCCACTGTTGTATGAAACATTCGCAAAAAACTCCACTACACACTCAAACATGTCTTGTGAAACTAGGGAAAAATATATTTTCAGGGACGCTATAATAGCTCCACTTTCACAACAGCGTAACTTTCATATGTATTTTTGCTTCAACTTGGAAAATAGGATGTCGTCAATTTCCTATTTCAATTCCAGGAAAGCCCAGTCATCCACCAGAGTAGACAAGGAACGGGAACAGAGCCTTCCAATTTGATCCCGGGGATATTACTATTACTCCAAACAAAGAGATAGTGCTTTTTCCCATACCATTTTCTATACAATTTTACTCACCTCTCTTTACAAACACGTTTACAGGAGATTTTTTGAAAATACTGAAATGAGCAAAAGTACAAGTATAGCAGACGGGTGTGCAAAAGTGCCACGTTGAGCTCCACTTCACTTCCTTTCCTGGTGATTAATCATATTTTCTTCTCTTCTCTGGGCTATGCAGTCTTTCCCGGGAAAAAGCTGAGGAGGAGGAGTGAACCTGGTTCTGTAGAGATTTCATGATAAATGATTTCCCAACCTGGACCTCCGTCTAGTTTCATACGTGTGGAAAACAGAGAAAGTGATGAAATTTCTCAAGAATACAAGCTCACATGAGGTGCTACAATTGAGAAATAAAGGTATTCATTTATGAATGAAAAAGAAAGGTGAATTGTGTGTCTTGTATGAAATACTTCTCCCTTCACTGAACATCATGCTCTATTTCGAAAAGGAGACTAAGGAAAAACTTTCAATCCCTTGAAAACCATCTCTCACAATGTATTTATATTCAGCGGATTTTTTTTGCCAAACTCTGCCTCCCTCAGAATGAATACGTTATTCCAGAGAGTTACACACGTAACGTCTTGCATAAGGACAGGAGGAGTTGTCGGCAATGAAACACTTTATTTTTTTGAAAATGCACCATCTTGTCTGCATCAATGTGAAGTAGTGTTTTACGCGAAAAAACTGATCGAATATATAGTGTTTCCGGAGGAAAGGTAGGGAAAAAATTTCAACAGTGAAGATTTCCATCTTTTTCCTTTGCAGTTTAAATCATGCAATGCATATAGCTTGGAGAAATGTATGGGAAAAAGAAGAAAATATTTATGTAGATATGTGATGAAACAAGCTCGAATTTGTAGTATAAATTCATTTCATCTCGACTGAAAAAAACTATGCAACTGGATTTTTTTCCCTTCTATCTTTAGAACAAGGAAGTGAAAGCATGTGCTAAAATCTCATATGGCAAGTTATATAACATGAGGACTTCATCATATTTCATAAAAAGACGTAAAGAATACGAAGAGAAGGCTCATCATTTTCTTGAACTTGTGAAAGGTGGCTTTCCACCAAAGCAACCAAACCGCCGGCCTTCTTCTTTTCCAGCGTGGTCGACGTGTGTGGCAAAAAAAATATCGTAGCACACACACACACACACATGGAATATCCTTCTCTCACTTTCTACCAGAAATATCTCTTCGCGTTTAATATATGTTACGAATGAATGGATGTTACATATCCACACTGCGTCAGCTACTTTCTCCTCCTGTGAGACTTTTTTACATCTTTTTTTCCCTCTTCTGTAGCCAACCCTGGAGATGTTACAGTTGGTCTGGTAGATAATATGTTCATGTGTGTATGTGTGTCTGTGTGCGGTATGGCTGGCCAAAAACGAGCCACTTCAAAAGAGAGATGAAATATTGGCTGATTATACTTCAGCTCTAACCTAGATTTTTCCTGAGATTGTGGCGCAACTTTCTTAAGAGATGTTTGTACGGTTGGAATGATGATGATGATGGTACACTTACATACAATGCTTTTCCTAAATTCATGCGTGTGGACTGGAGGGAATATGACGGATATAAAGTAGGTAAGTTTGCTTCGGCTTCTTTGTGTGGACAATAGGGATCTTCATGGGGAACTGGTAGGCAGATGGCAAACTAGTGAAAGAAATTGGATGTGAGGTTAGAATAAATGGATAATTTTGAGGAGACTCTTTCCTCTAGAGGGAAACTTTTAAGTGTTTCCTGAGGTTAAATCATATTTCCCTTTGTATCCATAATTAAGGGAGTATTTTGAATGAGCTTTCCTGGAAATGAGGGAGAACTGCATAAATGGAATAATGTTCATGAAAAATTTGAGTTGGAATTAGATATTTCTTTAAAATTCAAGTATTTGTTTTTATAGATATCTGCCTAGACTGCACATAGGTAGTTGGATAAAAATAAATATTTAGGTGGCAAGTCAAATCTAGGAAACGCGAAATCCAAAAAGAAACCAGTTTTAAACAACGTCAAAGTCTTTATAAAAGATTTGGTGGGCTTGATGAATGTAGGTTTATAAAAACTTTTTTTGCTGACTCGAGCTTTCGACAATTACTTTCGTCGTATATACTTTAACGTCAAAGTCAATAATAAACTTACTAATTTAAAATTCGGTATGGATTTTTTATTTAGATTCGTTATTAGCGCAGTGACCAGAGGCTGCATACGTTAAACGTAAATATTTTTTGAGAGTTATCATGAAATTTATACCATTTGTATTATACCTCTTCTGGATCCACTAATATTATTGGATGAATTGAAAGAAGTGTATGTAGTAGCTTACCCGACAGAAAATACTTGGCAAGATTCAGATTCTGGGAAAAAAGTGTCAACCAATAGCAACCTAGATAATAGTTGAAAGTGTCCACGAACCTGAAAACGATAGTATAACGATTACAGCAAATGACCTGGAAATTGGTGATTAAACCTGCTAATCTAGGAAAAGCGAGTCGTTGAAGACGATAAAATGATCTCTCGGCAGACAGTCTCGACAGAAGTTCAATGGTCCACGGGAGGGAACCAAAACCAAAAATCAACATCCTTCCGAAACCAACAAAGTTGAAAAATCCGAAGCTATCTGCTTCACTAGTTTTGATTGTCGGCCTTTCCAGGGAATGTTTGTGGGAGAAATCGAAACTACTTTATGCATTGTCGACACTGAAAAAAATAATTTCCAGTCGCTGCCAACTAGTGCCAACTACATTTAATTTACTCGTATATGTCCTTCACGAAAACAGAGTTACAACAAGCTAAACTTAAAAGACTACTGTAGTTCCGGCGAAATATCATAATTTTAAAGTTACATTTGATAGTTTAATTTAAGGCAATAGAATATCTATAATGTGTCAAAGTAACTCTGTAAAAAATTGTCCCTGATTTATCTGCATAATGCATTGCAATTGGATTTAACAGTCAAGCATTGTGCTTTGCACATAAAATATCTGAATTAGATTATAGGTACCTATGTCAAAGTTATTACACATCGTGATATCTTGCAAATAAACAGAAAATCAGTAGGAAAAAAATTGAACCCGTTCCAATCTTGATTATTGCCTTTAAAAGAACCATTTTCAAAAATGGCCTTTCTCTGAAATGATCCTACAACACGCTATGCATCTCCTTCTCGTTTTCGTTAAAATTTTCTCTTGAGACAAGAGAAGGAGAAAAAAACGCACTATTCAAATTCAAATATTTCCATTTATTTACTTTCTCTCGCTCACTCCTCTTTCCCTTCACACGAGTATCTTTGAGAAAAAGAAAAATCAAAGGGGATATGTGCACACAAGAATATTTTCAGGTTTAAGTGCCAGACCATAAATAGGAAGAAATGGTTGATTGAGATCAAGATAGTCTTTTCATTGTTCTATTCACACAACTCGTATTCCCACTTTTTCAAATGCGCTGCTGTCTTCTCTCCCTTCCAAGCAAAAATAAAAGTGTTTGCATTAAGAATAAAACCGATTTACTTTGAGAACACTAAAAAACTATTATTATTACTACTTTTGGAGGGAAAAGACCTTTTTATTCTTTTCAGAAGGCAGGGTACGGTACATCTTTAGTACGTATTTGCAGTAAAAATGCTCTGCACTGATCTGCAGGCTTTACTTTCACAATCTTGTATGAAGATGTGAAGCAAAGTCAACTACATGCTTATCTTGTCTTGTGAAATGCTGCACAAAAAAACAACTCGATCTGAAGATAAATTTAAAATCTTTCTTACTTATTTGGTTTTTTGCTGGGCACTTTACAAAGAAAACAACAAGAAGCATTTTAACTTCGTTTAAGTATGTTTCATCTCAATGCTATTTACAAAATATTTTGAAAACAAATTAACCGGAGAAGTTAACAGAGTTCATAATTGTACTTTATTGATGCAGTAAAAAACCCTCTAGAGATAATCATGTGTAGATGCCAGTAGTCATATCTTGATTCAAAATGTTTTCTGATCGGATTAAGTGCACTGACAAGATTTGAACGGTACAATTAGTGCAAAAATGTTGGACAACTGGGATGATATAAGTCAACCAAAATTCTTCCTCCTGTGAGGTTCTTGCTAACGTGAATCCTTATCCAATAAAACAACTAAATGAAAACTTTTTACACACATATATCTTCCTTTTCTCTTTTATTTTTATCTCTCTTTGAGAATACATATAGGTATAATCAGTATCTCGTGAAAGGAGCAGTTAGCAAAAGCGGAAAATTCTGGTTTTGCTTTTCCCATCCTCATACATTTTCGAGTTCTACATTGCAACAAGAGTAACACACTCCTCAACTCCTAAACCATATACATACCACTACACAAGCTAGCAAAGTAGCAAAAGCAAACGTATCAGCATCAGACGTACATGATATTTGTCTTGATGGAGCAAGTCAAGGGAAATCATTTATGTTCCACACGTAGTTGGCCGGGGGCGTGCAAAACATAATAATCGAGACCACAAGTCCCCTTTTTGAATGCTCGTCCTTTAATGTATGTACGTTACTTTTTTTGGATCAAAATGTACCACATAGATGCATACACAAAACTTCATACATGATACGCTCTCCTTCTTTTACATATTACACACTCCTATGTACTTTTTTGCTCTTTTTTATCCTTTATCCTCCTCCTTTCTTTTTTTCTTTTTAGCTTCCTTAACCAATTTCACCAGTCTTTTTATCCATCTCTCTGTCCGATTTAAGAAAAGAAAAAGCCTGGCTAGCTTTTCGTATTCAGTCAGTCTACTCATTTTTGGATGGCATAGTAGTATAGCGGAGGCGTGACATGACCTCCTGGCTTTGCTTTCCACTCCTACAAAGAATATCAAGTACTTTCACTCCTATCTAAAAAAATTGATATCACTGGAGGAGGAATGATAGCTAAATACAAGAAATATATATGGTAGGGAGCCTTTTCAGGAAAAGAATAAAGCTAAAGCTGAAAAAACTGTTACAGTTAACACAACCATTTTCCCTGCAGTACACAACATATCAGGATAGATGTACAATAGCTTGTTTACCAGGTAGGACCATAACATAAAAATGAGAGACTTTATTAAATTTGGAGGAAATCAACAAAGCTTCCTCCAATTTTGTATTGAAATCAGCATACCTTTGGCTAGCAACTATAATCGTTGTCAAGCAATTTAGAAAAGTTGGCCATCTTAAAGAAAAATCTGTTATGATCCAACCTGGAGCAAGACTTTGTCCACCAATCTTGACAACATATGTATTATTTCTACATTTCCCGAATTCTTTTCGGCGACTGACTGCTAAAGGTGTTCAGTCAGATGAAGAAAAAATGGAGGTAACATTTCAAAGCAGTTATATGTTTATATATCTTCCCACTATAACTATCACCATGATGCTGACTTTTGTCACACTGGCTGACATTGTAAATATCTAAATTGCATAATAATCTTGTTGCGCATTGTCCCACATTTCCCCCCTTTGAATCATTTATTTCCCTGGAAGTCATGGGTCGAGCGAGATACTTGATCATAGTCCTTGTTTCATATGTTAGGAAAGTAATTCAGCAGGATTTAGCGAAAAAAGATTAAACGGGTTAGTTTTGCACAAACTTCAAATGGAAATACATCAGCAAAGTTTCCAATTCTTTGATCGAGTTGACAGTATCAAAAGGCACATTAATGGATACCTTCTATATTCCTGCATCACTGATTATTCCTGCATCTTCAATCTGTAAGTATAATTAAGAATGACCTTTGATCTCCTTGAGCATTCTTGATGCTGGTTTGATACGGTAATATTTAGGTTCTGAGTTTTTATATTTTTCCCTGAACTCCGTCGACATAAATTGGCAGCCAAATAATTCATTCCTTAGCCAAAACCCTAATTTTTTTATTAATAGAAATTTTTTATGTTACAATACGTTTTCAAAACACTAAAACCTCAGTAAAATCATGTCTCTAGATCTCATGAATTTCTCTTGTAAAACCATCCCTTGGCTAGAACTATTTTTCCCCAAAAATACAACCAAGTCTTTTTTACCTGTGGAATATTAATAAATATAATTAGAACCCCAAGATCCAATGTCATCACAAAATATTCCGTCGCAAGTTGAAACCGGTCGCAAGATTTTCTCATATCCGAAAATACGTTGAGTTGGAAAAAATTATTTAAATCGAACATTTATTCATAAAAATATATAATAATCAGCATTTTATTTTTTCAACCCCAACAGGTCAAATAAATGATTAAAAATTAAAATGCATATAAGAACTAAGCAACTGCGCTTATTGGTAGGACAGGACATTGGTATAAGAGTATTTGTCCTTTTTTTCAGTTAAAGGAACAAAAGTGACAAAGCGTATGACACAAAAACATATTAAAAGTAGCTATCGCTGGTGGACTGTGTGGTTGTGTTAAGCAAGCGGTCCAATGTCGACTGCCGACCAGAATGGAGTATTACGTTGTAGAGGATAAGAAATGAGAGAATTGCTTGAGGGTGGAGAAGCACAAGCAGTTGTAGTAGAGTTGGCATAGGAGAACGAGGTAGAGCGACGCATTTTCCAAAGAGAAGAGTTGTAGAGACGGTGACTCCGTATGAGCGAGAAAGAGAAGGAAAAAGAGACTTGGCATCTGATCGACCTCACCAGTCGGTCTGAACATTGCGACCTGTGTGCATACATGGTTGCAGCATCCCATCTCGTTTTTCAAAAAGATCACCATAACACAAACTTTCAAGTAGAGAAAGAAGGAAATCTCACCGCAGCTGTGGTAAAAATTGCAAAGTTAAAGTTGGACTCGTCATTTTTGCCGCATTGCATTAGAGAAACAGAAATACTAAAAAGGAAAAGTCCTGTTGTGCAGTAGACAGCTGCATATATAAAGGTTATATGTAGTTCAGGTTTTGAAGAAAATTTTTCCTAGTATTCCTTTGTGATTTGTGAGAGTGTTTTAGTGCACTTGTGGTGCTGACCAGACTGCTCGAGTTTTGGGTAAACATTGAGATAAGAGTGGGATGTTTAGTGGTCAAGTAACATAGTGTACAATTGGGCCGGATTTTACTCTACGTTTTCCAGTGTTTGACTGAGATATAAGCTAAAAGTAAAAAAATAAGTATACAAATAGAGGAAAACACAAGTTTGTTCATGAAAACTGCATAATTTCAAGCGCTAAAATTTTTCTGAAAGTTGTAACTGTACGAAATAAAAATGTGAAAATTGAATAGGTATACATAATAGATTGCATAATTAAGCCAACTTACCCGTCTTATTTGTTTTTGTGGGGAAAATCCGTGAGTAACAATTTAATTAAGTGATTGCGGCGAAACAAATGTTTGCATCTCTTGCCAAAAAAAGCATTTCTCTAAGAAAGTTCATCTTGTGAGTGAACGCCTTTGATTTTTTGTGGTCAAGTTCAGGGACAAACACAAGTGTGGAAGGAACGGGTGCAAAACTCATCCTAACTCTGGCTCTCCATTGGTATGTATTAAAAAATAGATGTATTTAGACATTACTTTTTTATCCGTGTATATCATTGCTGACTATAAAAACGAAATAAAATCCGATTCCAAATTTTCACACTCGTGACAATCATCAGACAAGATTAAACTACACATGTTTCTCTACTTTTGAGCATAGTGTTGGTAGATATAAAACAGTGAAAATGTAAAATCCAACATGTTTTTCCTTGGAATCCACTGAAATTGTCAATTCTTGACAGTACAAAGCTTCCTCTAAGCTGGTCTATTTCAACCTCTGTTTTTACGCCTATGTCACCTTACTTACCTTCCTTTTGCAGGAAAAGAGCATCATTCTCGGTGCACTTATCTTTCCCTCATTTATAATAAGAATAAGAAGGAACCCGCATTATTACTCTCTTCGCGGGGAAATATCTCGTAAAAAATCCTCCACTAGACATAAAACGAGAAAAAGGGGAAAATCTTGTCAACCTTTGGAACCTCCAGTGCATAAGAGCATAGCTTCTCCTGTATTTTTTTCTTAAACGAGCATATTCCTTTTTCGTTTTTTACCTTTGGAAAAAAATTCACACTGGGGGAAATAACGAGAAAGGAAAATTCTTACAAATCTAGTAGCTTTTTAAGATAAAAAAATCGAGAGCA
Source organism: Sinodicranocentrus sp. ZH6 (assembly GCA_027743935.1). Taxonomy (NCBI): domain Eukaryota; kingdom Metazoa; phylum Arthropoda; class Collembola; order Entomobryomorpha; family Entomobryidae; genus Sinodicranocentrus; species Sinodicranocentrus sp. ZH6. The sequence goes on from JAHZNA010002491.1 coordinate 10,319, forward strand.
CACTGTCGTCTTCTCCTTCTCTTCTCACATTCATTTACTTTTCTTCTTTTTCTTACCGAATCCGAAAATAATGGTGGGGAGACTGACTGAAATACATAATACGCCCGGCATTTCATTTCTCATACAGAGTCGTTTCTTCTCCAAACTGTGTTTGTGTTTTAAGTAACAAAATAGGAAAAAAGGTAGAGTTTGTGCATTATGAACTTGACAAGTTGAGAGAGAAGACGTGTGCATTATATTTTACACGTTAACATTTTGAGGAAATAGGGCTGTTTGGTGGTGAGCGGAAAGTTTTAAAAAGGAGCCATTTAGCTAAATGTTTTACACCTTCCATAAGTTACATAATGTTGTCGTGTACTCATCCATCTTGAAACAGATGATAGCTGCCGGGATAAGTTAAAACGAGAGTTTAGAATAGAAATCACTATTTGAAGGTTTAATAATAAGAAAATCTCTTTTAAAATGTATATTGTCCTTATGCAAAGATATATATATAGTTTAGGCTTCCCTATTTCCTTTAAACGTTGCATGGCATGTAAAAAATAGAATTTTGGTGAGTGTGCAGAGAATAATTGGGATTTTTAAAGTTGTGCAGTACGCTGCACATATCCACCCGAGAATAAAAATGAGCAAGTCCTCCACTAATGGAGAAACGAAAGGACAACATTTTTTTCTCTCAAATGTGCTCCTGTGCTACACACTCCGGGCACAAAAAGGGGGAAACTGACATTTGCTCTTTTTTCACAACCATATATGTATAGTGTGCATCTTGTAGAGTACAGTTTATTTGAAAAAAGTAGCACCCAGAGAGATGCAATGTGAACACTTACTCGATTCCAGAAAAGATTTTACTCTGGTGTTTGCTACTCCTCCTGTTTTGACTTTTGAGGAGACTGATCCTGATCCCATCACATTAGCTAGTCCTATGTATATTTATATTTTATCCTATCTGGTTATTTTGTACATTTTATACTTGTTTTTTCGATAATAACCAGCTGCAGCGAAAAAATACATTGTAACAATAACCCCAGATTTAAAGTTTAGACGAGAGTAGACGATAGGGCTGAAACTTTTCCGTAAAAGTAGACACAAGAATGAACGAGGAGAAGGAGAGTTCAGAAGAAAATAAAAAAACTTTTATTCAGGGAATTTATTCTTGAAGGACTCATGTAGGGAATACAAGGAGAAAATGCAGAAAAGAAACGCCAACTCTGTATGACATAACCTACTACTGCGTGAGTTCTAAAGTCGCTCAAAGAGCTGACATATAAGAAGAGGACGACATGCGAGTAGGGAAAGGAACACGCTCAACAGCACATCTGCATCCCATGTGTTCCCCTCCTTTTTGTGTCGTATCTTGTCTCTCCTCCTCTTCCACAATAACAACGAGAGGATTGCAATCCAATGTCGGCCAGTTTTTTAAGTGCAATTTCTCCTTCAAGGAGTCCAAGGAATTCCATATGAGATGAGATGAGGAAAAACTCGAATAACAACTCGTAGAAAAAGTAGTGCAATCCCTGTCTCCTCATGGAATACTACAAGGGGTGGAGGAAAAGACGGGAATTTTTTTTTGGAAAAGAAACCGAATACATAAAGCGGACATTCAGTTCACTTACAATATTCTGAGAAGCTACCCACAAAAATATATATGTATGTAGGACTACACCAAGCACCCTTTTTGTGACCATAATACACATGTATGTCACTAGACATAGCAAAGAGAATGAGATGAAAGGAGAATGAAAAAAAAACTTTGGATTGTAAAGCTTGTGAGAATATGATGATGACACGAGTACAGAGGACAGCAGTACAAGAAAAAAAGTGAGGAGCCAGGGAACATATGAAAAAGTTGCGAGAACTAGACCAAAGAGCATTTCACGAGCTAAAAGCTCTAGACATTGGGGTATTGTCGGTGAAGCGAAACAAAACTAAAGATGCTGTCGCTCTCTCCTTGTTCATAAAGTTGACGAGAAAGAAAGAAAGAAAGAGAGGGGGAAAAATTCACAAACTCTGATCTTGAGAGAGCCAGTGAATGAATGTGGAGTGGTCTACTAAAAGAGAGAGAATGGGAAATACATATGTCCAGAAATAGGAAAATGTGGTGTACTTTTAAGAGAGAAAAAATCCTTCTGATTGTGAATAGGTTTCAGGATCCAATACTGTGCTGCGTGTGTGTGTATCACTCGACGAAGTACGTCCTGAACATAGTTCCTTTTAAGACAAGAAGAGTCAGTGAAGTCGTCATGTATTAGGACAACTCGTAAACTTTTGGTTTTGGCTGGCTGTCAGCGGAAAGTAAACCAAAGGGATGTGGAGCTCACGAGAAAAATATATAAAGAAATATTCCTAATACATTTAGGGAAGAAAGGGACGTTGCGTTATGCAAGGAGGATGGAGAGACTTTTTTTTAGAGAAAAAGGAAAAAAACACATTAACACACAGAACAGCACTTGATGTTCAGTCATGAGGGTGCACATATATGTCAAAATCTGTGACAAAGCTCTCAAGCCTAAAGATAGCAAACATGGGAGAAAATATCAAAATATTTGTTGTTTATTTACTTTTACTGTGAAGGAGTATATGTTAAGTGGGATAGAAGGAACGAAAGAATGGAGAGAAGAAGAAATGTATATGAAGTTATGGAGAAAATGCTTAACTATGCTCAATACACTTTTTTGCTAAACTCTGAAAGAGGATGAAGTAAACAAACAAATCATTTTCAGAGAAGAGTTGCATTGTCTCAAAGGTTATTTTCAACTTTATGCAATTTAAATCAGTTTGTAAAGAATAACAACTTTTTCTATGCAATAAAGTAATGTTTTAGTTAGATAGGAAATATGGAAAACTGTATATTCTGCAAAAGATCCATTTTATCCTGGAAAGTATACAGAGCAGATGAAAACTTGGATTTATATTTTGTAACCACTGGGTTGAGAAGGTTAAAGAAAACAGACCCCAGAACAAGAGTATAATCCCAGGATCGAAAGTAGGACTTTGCTCCATGCACACAAGTAACGAGACACAAGTGAACATATATGTTTGGTTATGCGCCATAATGACCTCTTACGTAGGATTACCTATTCCCATTATTTCCAATGTCACAGTCACGATTGTTATTATTAGAATACGGGGGCAGAGTAAAACCTCTCAAAGTAAGCTAATTCCTTGAAAGTATTTCCTGTTATGTTTACAAATGTATATACAAACCGAAACCCGTGTAAACTTTTGTTTCACGCAGGAAAACATGAAAAACACTTTATTGTCCGAGAAAAACCAGCCTCGTAAAAGAACACCATTTACGCTGAAAAGAGGATTTGTATATAAAGCTATTTTTACCCTCAAATTTTTTCTTAACCATTTTTGGTAATTCCTTAAAGGAAAGGAGAAACTAGACTAATTCTGATTGATAATTTGCCACATTTTCCGTTTACTCCAGAAAAAATGTAGGAGCAAGAGATAATCTCTTTTTACCCCAGAACCGTCACGATCTCTTGGGAACACACCTGTGCTTATCTCGTTTCACGTAGGATTACCCCATCAACTTTTTTATCCCTGACCAAAACCAAAAGAAGTTGAAAGTTAAAGTGGACAACAAAGAAGGGAAAAGATACCTATATGACTGCGACCCTTATAAAAGATAACAACTTCGTTATGCTCCCATGCACTGGCACGTTTTCCTTTTCATTCTTGCGGTAGTGGCTTTACAAAAACATTTCCCTTTAACTGACATATCATCATCATGCATGCAACTTGCATGGTCGGTTACATCCCACCAAAGAAGGAAACTCTCGAGTCGGTTAGCCTTTTCCTAGTTTGTTTTCCTGTATCACCTTCACCCTCCCTCGCACTTGTAAACAAGAGAGGTTGAAGAAGTAATACAAGTGGAGGGCCATAACCCTTAATTTATGTGTCAGGTTGCAGAAAGAGACGTCCAGGTAGTGATCCTCCTTTTACCCGAAGACCTGCCCTAAGATAGCACGACACTTATAGTGCAAGGAAAATTCTAAAGAATAAAGTATACCAGAGAAAGAGAGTGAGATGCAAGGGAGGTGAAATAAACTAACATCTCACCGACTTTCCTTCTTTTCCGCTTTGCACAACAAGGGAGCATCCCAAAGCATCGCATTTTATAACTACCTTGCTAAAAAAAATAGATACACATCCATGTATAAATATATAACAATGAGACAGTGAAAGTGGGTATGTTCCTTGCGTTCTTTATTGCCACTGTGATTTCTCTCTGGTGCATGTATCCAGAGCAAAGTTTTTTGCCAGCCTTCTCTCCCCCGTATTTTTTTCCAGGTGAGTGCAATCCACAATGTTGAAAAGGGAGTACAATAACTAGCCAACTAATGTAATGCGTCTTTCTTCTAATGCTTGTATACAAATATGATATCTTTAGCTTATCTCATCTTCCCGTATAATAATTTTTCCTTCATATTCTTCCTATATTCCACATCAAAGAGAACAATTGCGAGCTCCACAATAGGACGCTCTTCACGTGCTCTCTTTTACTGTGGAAAACAAGCTAGTTTCATCACACACTCTAAGAGAGAAAACGAGAAAAGAGCAAAGTACACACGTGTGCTTGTAACCCCCTGAAATGCCGAAACACACACTGAGTAGGTGGATAAGGAATCAGCAAAAAAATCTTTGCTGTGTCCGTGACGAACTATAAACAATTTCCTTTTGTATCATCATCACATCTACTTAACAGTCTTCCAACTGTTCATTCCTTATTTTGAAGCACTTAACGAGCTCCAAGTCTTCGGACAAATAGAAACTCTCATTTTCTCAATAGCTACATCAGTTGTTGCAAGCATAGCGCAAGAGCAGATCCAAACAAAAAATACGTAATCATGCATGGATAACCTCTATAAAGGCATTCTTCACTGGCTTTGTACGTGTATACGTGTACATGTGTAATACCTCTACTCTCGTTTTCTACACTTTTCCTCTGCTGACTAAGGTTTGTCTGGAGAGAGGAAAAGATGCTCTATCAATCACTGATTTGTGGCGATCCGATAAAAGGTTGGTAAACACGACAATAATTTCTTTCTCCTTTTCCCACACGATGAGAGTATAACAGACGTAGGAATTCATGATGCTTTATCCCTATTAAGGATTTCTCGTATGCACTTTATATAGGTAGTCTTCGTTTCTAGATATTTTTGCTTCAATTTCCATTGTGCGTATTTTTTTCACCATATGTGATAAACACGTCTCTAGTATATTCTCATACAGGGATCTAGCATGCTTCTCTGTTTTGTTGCTTGTGTAGACAGATAAAATGTGTGTACTTTTAAGAGCCAATTTAAACTCGAATTCTGGGATGTTGAAGGAGAAGAGTAGTAATGCGGAAATAAGATGCTATAGCTGCTGGTCGATAATAACAAGCAAATAACAACTTTCGCAAATGTATTTGGAGAGGATGTATGTGGTAGTAAAAAAAAGTGCAAAAAAACTCCTTGCTCTCTCTCTCTCTCCCTTTGACAGTTTTGTTGGTTGGTTGTGGCTCGTAAAACTGCTGGAATCTGTAATTATCATCATTGGTTTTGGCATCTCTTGAAAGTGGAGTAGTCCGTTTAAAAAGACAAGAGAGCTCCAACAAGACATAATGCGCGGCAATGTTTACCACAGAAAAACAACTACAAACAGTCCCTGCCAAGTGTACACATTTTTAGAGAGAAAACACAAATGCAAGTTTTTAACTAGGCATTTTACATCCTCATATCTTAAAACCAAACCAGTTGCCGACGGACAGAAAGGCTCCTCTTTTGACCAATATATACCCTTGTTTTGATGGTAATCTCTTTACTCTTCAAGTGCTTAAAGGGTTATTGAGTCCTCTCATCTCACTCTCTTGGCTTGTATCAACGAGAAGCATTTTAATGGGTGATAAGTAAACGAGCCAGAGTAGTAAACGTCATGCTTTCATTATTTTCCAAGAACTCGGGAAGCTTCGCATCAACCCCATGAGCAAATTGCGGTTAATTGATTTTCCTGGAGAAATATGACAAGCGTCAATGTGGCGCTCCAATTTTTCTCTGAAAACTATAAAAATAACAGTTAAACTTTACAATAGCATATTGTCCTCATGATCATCTTAAAGGGATCATGGGAAACAATAATAGTGGCTCCAACCGACGACACACAGAGATCAAAGAGAGCTTAACTCATTTACTTTTTTCTTGTTGAACCCGCCTTGCCCCATCTTGACGAGAGGGAGTCTCCTCTAAAAAAAGTTAAATATAGACCGGAAATTGACTCAAGACATGACCCAAAGAAAACAGGATAAAAACCGCTATTACATCCCCGCACACGACATGACATGATGATCACATAAATATCAGGGTAACATACATACACATCATAACATCCCTTCTCCATTTCCCTCACCGAAGGAGAGAGAGAGAGCGCGACAGACAGGGAAAACTTGAGCTAAGAGAGAGGAAAAGATATGAGGTTAATTGTGTAAAAACGGAAATCATGGCTGTCATAAAAAGCAAGAGAACACGTTAAACAAACTTGTACATCCATATAAAAAGGGTTATACTCGCACAATCCTATGTGACTCCCGGTGGGCTCGGAGATTTTGCAAGCTTGCCAAAAATAATGTTCATAAAGCAAAGGAAAGGTTTTGTCCGTGTTGACTTAAACCTTGGAGTAAAGATCAAGGGACACATCCGTCTTTTGCGAAATACTGCAAATCTGTATAGGATATATGTGTATTACATGTTTACGGTATAAATACACTAATATCTCCCCACTCTGCTCACTTCCACTGCACTGAGTTGTTTATGAAGGTTTGCGTGTGAGTAAGCTTGCGAAAGTTTGTTATGCGTGGAGGAGTAGGAGTGTATATAAAATATAACCCCACACTTATTTCCCATAACTTGACTAGCTCATAAATCCCAAAAGTGCTCATTCGTTTTATTTTATACGTTGTGGAATTACTGTCATTTCATTTGTGTGCAGAGCAGAGAAAAGGAGATGAAAAAGGGGTTGTTTTTTTCCAAGCAACCTAAAGTTTCGCGGATATACATACGTATGATGTCCAAAAAGAAAGTAAAAATTGCTACCCGAGAAAAGGACGGGTTGACTGGCTTTATTTAAATAGTTTACACTCAGAGGCACATATGCACATAGGGAGGTTTATGTAGGATGAAAGATCAAAGTGAAGATGAGATGGTTGGATGAGCGCAAAAAATTACTTGTGGTGTTTGTGTGTGGGGTTGTTCAAAAACAAAAATTCAGGCAACGATGGAAAGATGCCAGTTCGGGTGGATAGATAAATAGAGAATATATATGAAGAAGATAAAGAGGTTATTTGTCTCCCAACTGGGCACATATTGAAGGAGAGCTTGACAGGAGTCTTCATTCATTTCTCGGTAATAAAAATCCTCCTCTAGAGATAATAATACTGTCGGGAGAGAGCTCTCGAGTGGGGTTTTATGTCATAAATGGAGTAGTTAGACAAGCAATGAACAGAGATTTTCTCTAGAATTTTCTAGCTGTTTTCAGTATAAGGAAAATATTGAGTGTACACAAAATACATTTACTCTGTTTGAGATGAAGTGGTTGAAGGAGCGGTTTTGCAAGATGAATAAAAGGAATTGCTAGAGGATTCCTTCTGAAAATTCATTTCCGACAAGACAAATAAGCTAGTATCGTTAATATGATTTTAAGGACTCAATATTTTACTAAGAAATTAGAAGAAGGGCGATCGTGATCTCTCGATTTAGACATCACTTTCTATTTAAGAATCTTGGCGAGAAAATGTAATTATCTTTAATAAACTAGACTTTTGATCTTGAATGGCGATGAAAAATAAAGTCGGATTGTTAACATCCACTGATGATGAGGATTTGAGGAAATTCGGATAAAATATTAAGATGCCATGATATACACAGCTAATCCAGCATTTTAAGACATATAACATTTATATCCCTATCTTTTTCGATTATCTAATCAGGTACACAGCCATCTCGGTTTTCAACCTTCCGCAGCAAAACCCAGCACACCATCTATTTTGACGCCGAATGACCTTGATTGTTACCTCTCAACTATCTCAGATACACTTCCACCGCAACATCCAGACGAATCCAAAAGCCGTGTCAAAATTGACTTCCCTTCAGCCACTAAAGTATGTCAGATGAGGGGAAAGTGACTGAGAGTGAAGTGACTTAAGTGAACCGTAAGATATTTGATTTAAAAGCGTTTCACACTGTTGACGCGTTCCACTCTCAAAGGGAGCATCCTTCCGAGGAAAACAAGAGACGAGCTGAAACGCCAGCTGAATCCATTCCGTGAGTTGTTGTTGTTGAATGGTGAAATGAGCTGGCAAAACCATTGCATCTTTTTACGGGTTGCTATCTCCACTCAAGGATAAAAAATATACAGACTCCTGTTGACTTCCCTCTGGACCAGCTGTGCTTCTAGAAAACTAACAAAACAAAAATATTAAGACTAAGAATACATTGTGTCTGTGAAAGAAAAGGATTGTGAAGAAAAGTCTAAGCTGAAGGAAACTACTTGCATAGGAAATAGGGGAGAACTGTCACTTGGCCTATTTGACGTGACGTGACCAAGAATTTCATGAATAAGAAATTGTTTCTGAAATTGGACATAAGGAAGAAGGAAAAGTGTTTTTCTCTCGCTTCCTTTTTCCCACTGCAATTTCACCCTTGTATTTCGACAAGAGATTGTTGTGAGTTGTAAACCAAGTAAGGGAAAAGAATAAGACGACGAAAACGGATTTTATGTACATAAACAAAGTCCCTAACGGAACGGTGTGTGTCGACGTTGAGGACATTACTCGTATGTTGTAAGAATCGGATAGTGCCATCATCCTACGCACTATAACTCACGTTGAATTGTCCTTCCTTCGTGCTTCCGCTCTGACTAAAAACTCACTGTAGATTTATGTGTCACATGGACTTAGCGCGGTAGACTGTGTGTGCATTCATATTTTATTGCAGTACAGAGCCTAGAGCTGGGAGAAAGGGAAAAGGAAAATTGGATTTAGAAGATTGCACCCCTATTTTCCAAAATATATATTGGGATTGATTGTCAGAGAATATAAGGAATGGGGAAAAGGAAAGAACTGAAAGTGTTGTGTATGGATTTATATATTATTACATTAAAAACCTTTAAGTGAGATAGACAATAAATTATGACAACCTTTTAATGGCAAACTGATTCTGAATCGTGCACTTCCAAAGGATTTATCATAAATTCAAATAAAATTTTGACTGCTAATCTGTGAACGAGTACAAGGTAAGTATGCGTTTTGCTTTGGTGATCTTTTAAAATTAGCAATTGTATTTGTTCTATCCTTGCCATCCATCCATACTTAGGAGCGTGATTGAGATCCAAGCAGTTTGTTTTGTACCTTTTTGTTATATAATCATTCCACAGATTTTTATAAAAATGGCATCAAATGAAAGCTCCATTTAAAGGGGAAACGCCACCTCTCATTCAATTACACAGTAAATGGAGCGGACACATGATTTGAATGGCAAAAACGTCTTAAAACACATGGAGGTGAAAGGCAAGTAGCAATTCCCCTCAATTTGACTTAAGATTTTTATGGTTATTGAACTGTAGCTAAAACAATTTAAACATTTTATCTAAGTAGCATGTTAAGTTTAAAAAACTGACAACTTTTTAAAGCATATTATGTCAACCCCTCCCTCAGCGAAGAGGAAACTACTGAAATGTAAGAGGTTTTGTCGCAATGAAACAGAATTCAAAATTTTGTTTAGAATCAAATACAGGACTTATGCTCAACTGTCGGCAAATTTTCATTTCAGCTAGTGGGTCTAAATATCGTCCTACATTTTGCCCCGTTCTATCTTCCACACTTTGCACAAATGGCGACGTACATGCATGCAATGCATACGTTCATCAAAAACTTTTCCAAGCTCTAATTGCTTGAAATAGCAGTTAGATTCAGGATTATTGCTCACGTAATAAACTTCCATCATTTCTACATGCCGTCATGTTTCATCAAAACATTTGAGCGTCTCTCAGAGAGCAAAACGACGACTCATAATACAAGGGATTATTTTCACGAGAAAACTATGAAACATTCGACTTGCTCATTTCAACTTGTATTCCGTCTCTCAGACTTTGAACATTTGTCATGAGTGAGCGAGAGGGATAACTAGGAGTAAGGCACACACCATTCTGGATTGGATAGGGAGGAAACAAAGTTGAAAACGAATAATGTATATTCTTAAATGTGCGAAGCTGCCAGCATAACTGTTCGTATATATATGTGTGTGTTTAATAAACCTACTCCAAATATCCTAATTCTCCCTGTGCACCACACCACATTTCTCCAGTTTTGGAGAAAAAGGAAAGAAATGTATGTTTCAAGAGGGATCCACTCTCGAGACTGCACTGCTGGTTTATTTGCAGTACTCTTCTTTCCTTGCACCATCTGAGCCGCACTCATGTCCTCCAGAATTGTCTGAATAACGATGATGAGCTGATGCGAAAATGCTCAAGTGAGACAAGCGAATGGTAAAAGGAGACCCTTATGTGACTCTTACGAATTATCATCATTAAAATGAAGGGAAAGAGAAAACTCCAACTGTTTTTCCGTCCGATTGCCACTGTCTGAGATGAGAAAAGTGGAGACGATATGTGTGCTCCTTTTCTGATCTTACGCTTACCGTCATCAGCCTATCTCTCCCGTATACGGGCACATATATATATTGTGCTACACAACAATGTAGCACCCGCATCTATTTCCTATTCTTATTTACAGCAAATCAACAACTTCCATCCCTCCCTGGTTTCTTCCAAAATTTCGTTAGAGGTTGGATAAGAATAGAGGAATCATTTGAAAACCAGATGTACACGTAAGGGAAGGTTTTTCAGTTCAGTGGAAAATATTTGAGGGCAACAATGATGCATCCGGTGGAGGAATAGGAATGATATGACTAGTAGAGTTCGTTTGTGTGGTGTGATGGGATGAGGAAAGCTTCTCCAGTCTTCCACTTCTTTCCCCTTCCACTACTCATCTTATTCCCATCATATTCCAATTCCTTCACAGTCATTATACCATACTGTGTTCACAAAACATGCCGAAGATGAAGGAGCTCACTGTTCATAATGTAAAGTGGGAGCTTCTCATCTGTGCTTCTTTTTTCTTCCCTTCTCTCTTCTCTACAGCTGGAATCTTTTTTTGAGCCTGTTAACTTGCTAAAAAGTATGAAAGCTGTGGGTTTTGTACACACGTACTTTTTCAACTCCAGTCTCTAGTTTGTATATATTTAGCATGCGGAAAGAGAGTGAAGACTGAAGAGAGCAAAGCTTTGTAGACACATCGGTTTTGAAAAGTGCTCTAAATTTGAGTAAGGGCTTATGTATCATTACCCATCAATTAGATGGTTCATTAACTTAGTATCTCATTAGATTCCCCTCTTCTTCATCTTTCCTCGCCAAGGCTGTCCGTTTGCGATGAGAGATCTTGCGTTGGCAAGCATACTTAAGTTTGCCTTCTTGCTTGCTATGTACACAAAATAAACTAAAACTACGTAGCAGAAAGTGTGTCTACGCGCATAAAACCATGCGCTATATATATATATATATACATATTCTCATATGGTTAATATGCATGGTAAGTATTTGGCTAGTGACTTGGTAGAAAACCACGAAAACATATTATCACGGAGAGAGCAGCCGTCGAAAAGGAATATTCACTCGAGGATTTTGTACAAAGTTTCCCATGAAGAATGAATGAATCAAGTTGATGGAATGATGTGTGCGGAAGGAAGCAGAGGCGTGAGTGCACAGTGCACACACGAGAGAGTGTACTCTTACATGGAAATATGTGAAAGATAGTGTGATATGGATATCCTAAAAAATATGTATATATTATTATGGGATTCATGTTCTCGGCAAAGTTTTCCTTTTCTCTTATGTTGTATCCTTACTGATAACCACTGTTGAGAGTTTTATTGAAGCAAAAGCTAAACTTGATGTAGGGAGCACTCAAGATGAGGCTAACTGGAGCGGTAATAGCATCAAATAAGAAAGCTGGGGGCAACTGCTCCACTCCAGGATGAGAGTTTGTGTGTGTGTGTGTGTCGGTCCGCTTGAGAAAAAGGGTTAGCCACAAAACTGATATATGCCTCGTTCTCGTTGTTGTGTTGATGTTTTGGAATAATTATGCAAGAGAGTCAAGAGAAGAGGTTGCAAGTTTTTCCAACAAATGTGTGTAAGGATCTTTCTAATGTGATAAGCTAAGTGGACTGGGAAGACAGATGATAAAATATGGCTTTTAGTAGGTCTTCTTTTAACTTTTCATTAATGCAGTTGAGCCAGTCTTCAAAATGAGTAAATGAATGAGATGAGAAGGGAGCAAAGAAGGGTTGACTGTTGACTTGGAATTTTTTAAATAATGAAATAGACAGTTACACTGTTTTATTTTCTAAAGCAAGCAAGCACCATACGGTATAACATCCTTTGGTAAATGTTTAGTTTTTTTGAGAAGAGAGAGAGAGAGAGATGCAAAGTTCATGTAGTAATCTAAAAGTATACACTAGATTATGAAGTGTAGCTGGGCTGCTGCGATATGCAGACATATTAACACAAGTTCTGTCAGTCATTCAGTTTCACTTTAATAGGGTTAATGAGTGAGAAGGGAAGGGTTTAATAGCAAATAAAACTTTATGGACCTATTAAAACAGCAGCTTAAAGACATTGTTCCCCTTTAAATTCCTCTCTTCGACAGGATATGCTGGCGATGAGAGCGTAAATTAAAACTGGGGGAAAGAATTGGGGATCAGAAAATTGCATTATATTGTTTAAGCTTCTACTCGAGCTTCGACGTGCGGACATGTGGAAATAGTTAATAAGTACATGCGAGAAAATATTTTTTTGTGTAATTAAGGATGAGCTTATTTACAATGAGTATTTAAGCGATGTCTCGAGATAATAATATTTTTAAAGGGGCTAAAGATAATTTTGCTGTAAGCAGTTTAGCGAGCAGAGCTGCAGTTTAGCTCTGTAAACGAGAACATAGCGCTGAGATATAAACTTAAGGAAAGTCAGGTTCCTTTAAGCATATATGAGTTCTCGTTGAGCTAATAGGAAATTTAAACCTGAAAACCAAATTCATAGTTAATTTCCTCTCCGAAATCCCTACAGTAGCATTATTAAAGAGAAATGTTTTGAAATTAGGTAGTTGAGATTCAAAGGGGGAACTTTCCCTGCTACATTATCACATTTTAATGGGCCTTGGTGAAAGGTGAGAGCCAGAGGGGATGGGAAACTAAAGAAAAGGAGAAAAACAGGGTGGAAGACCGTAGTCAGGTGTGACTTACTATATTGCCTGCTCTTTTCTTTACAAATGGAATACTTTTTAGATACACTTGACTTCCCTGTGTTTCTAACTTTTAGCCAGAAATGGCAGCGACGATGTGGTTATAATGGTGTTTCTGGAAAAAAACTGAAGGGGAAATCCTACGGGGGATCTATATCGATGGGAAAATTTCAAATGGATTTTCTTTCATGTTGATTTCGGTGACATTTATCTAAAAAGCACATTCAACTATCAAAAATCGATGAAAAGAGTAATATGGACATGCAAAGTATATAATATTTGTTTTGATAAAGTTATTTATAAAATTCCCATGATATAGAGCACAGAACACATTTAAAGTAGAACAGTCATTGTTTCGCTCCCATTCGTATAAAACCGCAATCTTTCATAAAGTTTATAACTTATCAAAAATTGCATTTCCAAGCGGATGTGCATGTCAAAAGGAACATGCACAATGGTTGAGAA
>JAHZNA010002492.1:0-14631 GCA_027743935.1 Sinodicranocentrus sp. ZH6
AGTACACCTGAGTACAAATTTTCAGCCAAATATCTTTTAGGTCCCCCTTCATCCGGATAGGTCCAAAAGCTCTGCGTGTATACCTTCATACTTGAACAGCTCAAACAAAAGCAAACTTGGGATCCCTTCAAATCGAATGGGGAAAGGAAAACATTAATAGCCTTAAAACAGATGAGTGAAAAAACATCAAGTAAAATGAAACAAATGCACATAAACAAAGCCAATAGCACAAAAGAAATCTCGCCCTCTATTTAAACGATGCAATGAATTTAGTTCAGTTTTGCGACTAACACGAGTTTTTAATTTTACACTACATAACAGTAAGTACTAAGCACACGTGCTCACATAAGTATTTGCTTCAAAAGTCAATGTAATTATACGGTATCTGTCATCGCATTTAATTCACTGTCAATAAGAAAGATAGTACTTATTATACACCTGCTTCCTAACTACCGCTACAGTCCGTTTACGGTGAAAAAAGCAGAAGATTGATCCATTGTCATTGTCAACTAATAGTAAGTTTCTATTTTTTATTCTCCTTTCAATGATATCACTAAAGCTTGTACATATCCATATAGATCCTCAAATAAATGATTCATTCCCAAGAATACAAGAATAAAAAAGCCTTTCCTGATTGTCAGAACTAAAAATACATTTCCCTCCATTGGAAGTAATGATCGTGAAGATGACTACAATCAGTATTGAATGTGACAATGGACTCTGCACATGTCACATTAAGGTACATTTTAAGAGTACCGAAATACCAGACACATGAATATGACGGGAGGTTTATACGTGTGTTAGTTAATCGATTTTACACTATTCACATTCCGTCACTACGCTTTCGACCTAATCTCATCCCCAACATTACAAGCCTGGCAAACGGCTCTCAATTTTAATGTCCTTTGTTGGTTCCTGGCGCACGATTTTATCATTCTTATGTTTTAAGTACAAGGCCAGGGTAACTCAAGCTGAACTATCTAAACAACATTGTCCTACGATTCAATTTGTTTTATTCTGCTTTCTCCTCCTATAGCTCTTTTTATTAAGTGTTAGTAAGCATTTATCGAACTGGATGAGCATCCTACGAGGTACCTACGAGCAATATTATAATAGCAGCAGTTTTACTGAGAACATCCTCATTACATATTGAACTCCCACAACTTAAATTGTGATGTCATAAGCTGAATTAATGAACTTGGTAAAGTCCCAACTTCAAAATATAAGCAAAAAAGTCATGGTCACATTAAACGCTTTCATTGTGCTAATGGAAGGGATGAAAAATGGTTTTAGTTAGGATTTTGATTATTCCTACACATCATCACATAATTCGCTTCTAGAAAATTGCAGTGGGAGCTGATGACACAGACAAAAAAGTGTGTGTACGTAAAAGTATGTTTCAAACTTCATTTTCGTCAAGTGCAGTAGTCCGCTTGGAAAAGATTGCAGACATTATAATCATAGTCATTTTAGGTATTTCTTGACTTCTATCTAAAAATCCTGCTTGAAATAATTGCTCCTTTTTGGCTAAATAAGCAGCATTCCTCAACCTGGCATTGCATCACTTCATTCCATTCAGTTATCTAATGCGTATATAACATATTCACATCTCACATAATCATCATTATTACTGTTCAGAAATTACATCTATAATTTTTCATGTAAAAAGAGGGAAATTGTGTCATTTCATCGGAGAACATTCACTAAAATCTTTCATTTTTCTGTTTCTTCTCCCTTTATAATGAGGTGTGCATTGCTCCGTTTCAGTTGCCAATGAGTAGAGGATGAGTGTGAAAAATACCCTTATCTCTGTCACATTACAGAATGTACGCATGTCACTTTTGCTTTTAGATTCCAACATTCAACCACAACCATTAACAGAGGTGGCATTCAAAAATTGATTACCGTTTTTAAAAACACACTTATCGTGACCGCAACTATAGAGAATCTGTCACGTCGCAAGCTTGCAGCCTGTTCATCTTTTGTTTACATATGATACAATATACAATGCTTTTATCCCGTACATTATCAAGACACATAGAATCCTTATATATGGTACATTATACATAAGGTGTACTTTTTGTTATGTTAAGCTACTGATGAATGTTGCGTGTTAACAGCTTCACCATTTTGAGACACTTTTTTACTAATTTTACCATCAAATTGTTTTTCCTCTTTTAGAATAAATATTTTCTTTCATGAAGCCCATCACAACTGTAGTTCGAAAAATTCCGGTTTGTACTCACTACTTCACGATTTACAATTCTTGAAGGACAGTTTTATACTTTAACTTTGTCCTTTCGAAATACCTTATTACGGTAGTCACATTCCTGTGAAACAGTGTTCACTGAATCAGCATATAAAAATACATAAAAATTTGCTATTCATCAGCATATAAAAATACATAAAAATTTGCTATTCATCAGCATATAAAAATACATAAAAATTTGCTATTCATCAGCATTAAAAAGTACAAAACCATTTGAATTAAGTAACAATCTTATACCATAAGCTTCTACAAAGAAAGTTCATTGATGATAATCATGAGAATGACGGAGGAGTCAAGTAGCCTGCTGCTACGGTTCATTTGTGATGCAAATCAACCACGTAATTAACACATTAACACCTTGAAATTGAATTCATCATTCATTCATAATCTTTCATCCCTGGTTTTATCAATGTGCCTGCTCTCTGCTCATATATGCATCTACAAAACTCACTCACCTACTCTCAACTAAATTCATTCATTCACTTCTTCTTCAACTACTCTAAAAACGCTAACTTTTATCCCGTGTAGAGCTCCAAGGTTTATTGAATAAAGCTTCGAATGCAAATTGAATTGGATTTTAGCAGAAGCAGTGTATTACTAACAGCCATCATTTGTTACACATGGACACTCACTAATCTACATCCCATCTGAGATTTCCTTCCAACATCCCTATCAACCTGAAAAAAGCTGATTGAATACATTTGAAAAAGTTGTATCGCCCAAAGTGAAGTGGAAACAGTGGGTAGGCAACATTTAGTGAAGATTACCACATCACACAATCTCCCGTATAAATAAGCATGATGATGATGATGTAAAATGTGTACGTGCTTTTCTCTAGTCCAACGCTGGCGCAAGCTGTTCGGTCTCCTTGATTGATTGACCAGATTTTTGCTTCAGCCCATCATCACCTACTAAGCGTAGTTCAACGTATTGGAGAACTTGACAGAGTCTGCCGCTGAGTGAATGCCACATTAGGGATTGGAGAGGTGATCATTAGCAAGTTCTAATTTGAAGTTGTAAAAGTACGCACGTACTTACAATGAGCCTACAGCTTGAAAAAAAACTTTCATTCAGACAATCATCCGATTTCCAACCAACATCGCAACCACGTACATCTCAAAACGAATTGCTTCGCTTCTATGTACAGCCACCAAGAATCATTTTATGATTTGCATACATCTTTAGGGTATTATAGGAAAAAAAGTGGGGTTGCTGCTGTGGATTGTGGATACGTCCAAAGAAAACAGCTAAGAAACAACTTCATTGATCAATGATCTTTAATTTGAAAATACCCTTAAGGTAAAAAAACAATGCATATAATATGAGCATGTTTTCTGCTCCCAACTGTTTGAGCTACTCTACAATTTCATTTTATCGCTGAGAGCAATTATAGATACTCAAGTACATTTGTTAATAGGGCAATAACCATGAATGATAGTGGTTACAGAGCAATAATAACAATAATCGTAATCTGTATCATTGTTTCCTAAAGAAACCTTTCATAAGAGAGCATCATATCAAGTAGAAAGTTGACCGACCTACAGGCATGAAAACAACATTACGTGTTAAAGCCTTGTCAGACTAATGATAAAAAAGACAAGTTGGGCAAACGAATGGATTATAGGATGGTTGTATGTATTTCATTCAACTACTTATAAACAAAACCAAAACGGCAATCCCATTAAAAGGAAAAAATAAATGGTGTACAAAGAAACATTTTTTATACATATTTTGCTGCCGGCTCACTCCACTCGGGGTTTGACTGCTCATTTCAGATAAGGTCTCATTATGACAACCCAAAAGTGTGTAACCAGACAGGTGGACAAGTTAGACCTTTTAAAAAATATTGAAAAACGTGTGCTTCCTCTTGAACTGTTTGCGTTGTTCGATTTCAAGACAGAAATCATTCAGCAAACAAATTAGGGCTGTTTTACCCTGTACGAATTTACAACGTGTATGGAATCCGTTAAAAAACAAGTTCTTATTACTGTAACACATTTGCTAATTTGATTACTTGTCTTACAACACATGCTTAACCTTCGACCTTTTAGTGTACCTCTATCCGCATAAAAAATTCTATTTAAAAATGTATCCTCGCCGAAACATCACCTTCTTACCTCTCCTAGTTAAGTAGGAAGCTCTGCCTGAATACCTCCAATGTGGCGCATTCTTGTTCCATCATCAATGAATAATTACAGAGGATAGGTTTGATAGAAAAAATGATGAAACCCGTTGGGAATGCTTTGTAAACCTTTTCCTATTGGAATGGATTCCGTCTACATATCGACATTTTCTGGGTAGGAAGATAAAGGGTAGGAACAACTCCGAAGGACATGTAGCTGTTATTATGATTATGATTATTGCTATTATCGTCATATCGTAAAATTTTATAGCCTCCAGACACCTTATTTGACACAACATTATGATAATGACTGCCGTCTACCTATTGGTAAGTATGATAAGTTGCAAGTATGAGAAGACACAGCAACAGACTGTACAGTGTGGGCTAGCAAGTTTAGAGCTTTGCATTTTTATCAACCACCACCTACCTAGCAAATGCAAAGCACCTTCATTTTCTTACCTCATGAATAATAATTTCACAAACTGGCAGGGTCACAGGTCAGCAATGTTACCACAACAGGGTATAACCTAAGGTGAGTGAATGCACGAATGCATTTTGCTGTTGATGCATACATATTGTGCAAGCTTGAGTGATCTCAATCATTGATTAAGGATGAATTCATAATGTATGGTGATAAGAAGAGGCTTGGCAGAGGTTATTAATATTAATATCGATATCGACAGATAATGACAGCAAAGTGTAGCTTAAAGCTTTTCAAAAGCTTTCTTCACTCTAAGAGGAAGTGAGATACGCACTGTTTTATGAGTTACAAGAATTTATTATCCACTACCTAGTTGGTTGCGTAAACATTTAAGAGAAGGAAGAGAAACACGGCGGTCCTCAACTTCACACGTGGGCATACGCAAAATGCAGGTGATAAACAAAAAAAGTCTTTTCGCTCGATACCCCTTTGTGGAAATATCAAAATGGCATTTCTTCCATGGAAATTTCTTCTAATTTGCTCCAGTAAATATATGTCATTTTAGACAAATTTAAATTCCAATGGCACCAATATCAACTTTTATTTCATTTTGCTTTTAAGTCAAGTTATTTTTTTAAATACTACATTTGAATTTAATGATAATGAGTACACCACTAAATGCTAAGCGGAAGACAACATTTGATCCATCCGTTAAAAAAACAAGCGATTCGCCTAACCCTTCATTCACAACTTCATCGAACAGGGCCAGTCGAGCGAGTAGACCTTTCGTAAATGCTAGCAAAAAATCTGTAGCAAAGCGGCCTACTAAACCTTCATGGGTACGAGAACAACCTTCATTAGTCTCATTTTCTCGTTTACAAATTTTATTAGTGGTGATGTTGGCTTAGAATTAGAGTTTTTTTGCAGACACATAAATCGATACCAGAAGGGTTAGAACCACTTGCTGATGTAGACAGACTAGTGATCGAATATACAGATAACTTAAATGACAGTACTGGTCAAGAAGTTTAATGTTTGATTTTGTATATCTTACAATATGTATATCCCATGCCTAATACTTGTTTAAAACTTTATAGTAGGAATAACTGAAGTCGACCATAAATATCGGATATTGAACTCGACAGGTATTTAGAACATTGAAACATTTTGAAGCGTCCTTGTGAAAATTAATTGGTTTTATACACATTTTGAATCGCATATAAATAGGACACAGAATATTCCTCGCTGGAGAAAATGTAGGAAACCCTCAACGTAAAGCTGGATCTGTTACAAATCGCCTTTTTAAAAAGTTTGAAATAGAAAATTCATTTTTTTCAGGATGCGTTCAATTCCCTATCTTTGAATTCATTTTGAACTCTTATGGTTTTAAAGACTGAGAGACTTTGAAATAACAATTTTTGACGACAAGGGCCAAAAGATATTAAGCGGTCGAAGAGAAGCACCATACCCCGTTTGGTGCTGTTGTTGTATGAAAGATGTACAAGCTACACCTTTTTGGGATAATTTCTTTACAAGTAAACATAAGTATAGCAGCGTTTGAATCAATTTTTACATAATTTATAGGACGTTCATGTCAATCATTTTATGGGTTTCGGAAATCTTGGAACGGTTTTCAAGGATATATCGTATTTTCACGATCGATGGACAGTTAAAAATGGATTTGGTCATGCAGAAATGAAGATAAAAACGGATTGTATGCAATATAACTATCATACACATACTTCAAAAAATGCCTCATACTTACATTTTGTAATTAAAATTACAATCCTAATGCTGCTTACATTTTGGTACTAACTTTATGCTTACAGGTTGCACACCTATTTTTCCTCATATTCTCGCTAGACTAACGGTACAGTCAAACAAATCCAGATTATATTGTTATTGTTGTATATAGAAAATACGTCACAGCTCAAAATATCTGTTTTTTAGGGTGAATACATGATTACTATTGGAAAGGATGATATTCCAGTGGGGAAGATTTTTAGACCAAAAGATGTGAGAAGTGCTGCAGGCGAGCCAGTGTATGTTGTAACTTTCCCTAAAGAGACACACGTCATTATGAAAGCCATGTTGCTTTTCGCTACGTTTTTAATCGTAAGACTTTTTCATCCATTCTGCCATTTTCCAGAATTCTTTATGTCTTTATGAGATACTATGAATCGATTAATATCTTATGATTTTACAGGAGGCGAAATACTTTCATTAACGCTTGATGAAGACGTAGCTACATATTATGTTGTGTTCAGAAACCGTAGAATGTCAACATGGTTAAAAAGTTGAAGGTTCGTTAGTTTATAATAAAGCCTTAGCTATTTTTAATTAGCCTTATTCAAGCACAAAACATCTTAAAGCCATCTGCATAGTTGTAAAGAATCAAGAATAATACTTTTCCATAAAAAAGATTAACAGTCAACAGTAAGGATTGGAATTCTGTACAGAATATTTTACACAGAGTGCACTTCCTTTTTCAAAATCTAATATTCTAAATATTATTCAGTAAAAATGAATAGAAGCTTTGCTCCCGTGGCTCTTTCTTTATTTACTGGTGCTGGATGCCAACAATGAGCCATTTAACCATGAATTAAAACACCTTTTTCATCCATCCTCCTTCATCATAAAAATATACAGTATGAAAACAAGCTCTATAGAAAATGGACAAAATAAAGTGAAAAGAAAGGCTTATATATATGTGTATGCTGCCACCACCAAAACATTTTAAACTGCCTCCTTCAGTAGTGCAAAATCATCCTGCCTCTTGTTCTGTTTGCATTTCTCCTCTCTCGGACACAAACTCAAAAAAATAAGTATTTTTAACTCTCTCAGCCAAACAGATAGATTCAAAGACTCACAAACAGTAACAATTTTGATATGTTTCCCACTCTCTTCATCATCGTCAACGAGGAGTCAGCAAGCATTATCCTCATCATCATTCGCATCATCGCATCGTTGAGTATATAATGACTCAGCGAGATCTTCAACGAGAAGAGTAATACGGACGTAAAGTTTTTTTTCAGCATTGGAGACTTGAAGAAATTGCCTAGGATTTTCCCTCAACTTCAGTCAACACCAAACCACCAAGACGAAGATGCTCTCATTGTTTCTCATTGTTGAGCACAAACAAACGCATACTTATGAAGTGTTCGTAGCTCATTGAAAGATATCTTTTGTGATAGGACTTCTCTGTGTAGTGTGTCTCCTGCATAGCTGGTGGTGATCCCGGAGGTCGTCATCGTTGTTTCTCTTGTCTTTAACATCTCCCAACTATTCCATTGTTTCATGTCAGAATGAATGACACTTTTAAAGGAGAAACAGGCGAAATAAAAAAATCCCTGTGTAGCGCGACAAGGAAATCAATACTATAGCTAGTTATCATCCATATGGGAAAAGCCATCTTCGAGTAAATCTCCGATTGTGTCTTGGCTAGATCATTTCAGTGGATGACAATGTTATGACGCGGATCTTGCTGGAGAGCAATGTAATCCTATTAAACTTTATGAGAAACAGATGAGCACCCCATCATGGGTAATCATTCAAATGGCCAAACTTGTTCGTAAAAAACCGTCCAGAACTACCAAGATCGTACCTCCTTGCATCACTTCTTGTGCCAGATCATTGAAAATCCATAAAAATCAACAGTTTAAACAAATTTTTATGAGTAGACCGACTCTCTGTACGGGATAATAAAAAAGAACATTTTGCATTTGCATTTATGGGAACATGGGAAGTAACCAGTTCTGCGGTTGGACTTATGATCGTATTAAAATCAATGTAAAGTGGTGATCGGACCAAAGAAGGAAGACTCAAGGAAGCACACGGAATGACCAGTAAAAAGATATTACTTGAACAATACATGACATGCGAGGTACTTTACTCGTCCCGAGCAAGCTAGTAAATCTTTGTTGGCCTTTCAGGTCTTTGTCTTCCTACATTTTTATTAACATAAATCTTTCTTGGCTTCTCGGCTTTCAAACATAAAAATCGATTGTACCTAAGGTTCATTGCTGTTTTTAAATTAATCGAGAAAATATGCACTCATATTGTTGATAATATAGTAAATAGCTACAAATGCATACTGATGTTCGAACTCTGAATGTCTGCTACTCTAAACGGCTAGTTTAATTGTGACATATGGTATTGTAATTTAATAATGGTGTAATTAAGGGAAGATTCAGTAGTATGTTAAATGTCGAAGGTTATTTTGTTGAACTTTCGGTCACTCAATTCTGAGTTATAATACAACTAGCAGATGCAACCTGTAATGTTTACAGGAGGAAGAATAGATGATAAAATATGAACATTTTCGAAGTAATGTCTTGGGCTGAAAGTCAACTTGAACAAATACTGATTTCACCGTTCCCCCTGTTCATGCTAAATAATATGCGGGATGGTTACTCAGTTCGACATAATGATAGCTTTTGATGAAGACGATAATGATGCAAGGTACAATACAGCATGGTGAAGTACTTTGAAATTAAACTAGAAATTCATTCATCTTTCGACGAGGATAGTGCTACGACGAAAAAATTGGTACCTACCAACTCAAAAATAATAACGTACGTATTATGATAACTTTATGTTAATGTAATGCAATTGGGACAGATGAAACATAATTACGGTACGTTTCATACTTACTGAGCGAGGTGAGAAGTGAGAAGCATGGTTATATATGCATATGAGGATCTTCAAAGAATCTGAATAAATACCGTATTTGCATGATACATCTATATATTTTTTAACATGGTCATATAATCAAAGTTGCTAGATATAGTGTATCCCATCATCATTGAATTCTACCAGCTCACACTTCATCATCGACTTTTCACTTGATTTTACTTATTATACGTCCACTTGTATAAATTCTTGTACAGGACAAGATTATTAAGTAAACGTGAACTTTCCCAAGCCCCCTTGAATTACCTGTAAGAACCGAGATTTTTTTATAGATATTTTGTGCCGAGTATCATGCTGCAATACTCAACCTGTAGTCAATCTCCCAGTAAAGCACAAGGGAGATATATATTTTCGTAATGAATAATAACACTGTACACTGTACGATTACCATACTGGAATTTATGATGATACGATATCAGAAATGAAAAGTCAGCAGCATCATTGAAAGCGACTACCACCAGCACATTATTTTCTTTTGTATGCACATGATCTGCATAAATCTTGTCTTATAGTTTGGCTACTTTTACACTCAAAAATACCTGATGATACGTCTCAAGAGAGGGAAGAAGCAAAATGCAATATGGAAATTTCACAGGTAGTTCACACCCCTTTTCTTCATGATGATGTGCAGGAGAAAATGATGGCTGTCGGTTCACGACAAAATGTGTTTTAGAAGGTTGTCTGCATCAGAATACATACTCTCACAGTATCTGTGCAATAGTTGGACAACTATGATACCGGATGTATGCATCCCTGCCGTCCAGTCTGTATTTCATGTCGAGCAGAAAAACAACAAGAAAAATATGATTACAGCACACAAGAGAAGCAATTTATGATCCACACAGAGAAATGATCGTCCATCCAATCCCCTAAAAAATCCAGCAGAAAAAGTAGCTCTCACACGGGGAAACCTAAATGTAATCAGTGGTGTAGTGGCAGCGAGCAAGAAAACCAGTGAATCACTGAATGAAATTAAACCCTGTTTGCTATGATGATGACGATGAGGATTATTACACGCTTTGAATCAAAGAACTTTTACATGCTTGCTATTTCCTCTCAATGAAATGAAGTGCGCTATCATTACTTATACGGGTTTTTAACTTAACATGCAAATAATAACAGTATGCCTCAGCTTTACCCATTCACTTATTCACTTTAATACAAAAAAGGGTTCATTAAAGTGGTACGCTAGAATATATGCGTAGGGAGGAATAAGGTGTCATTATTTCTAGTTCCACTATCCACTATACTCGCACACAGGTACCTTTAAGCTCAAGAGCTATTTCATCTGCATTAAATAAATTACCACCTCCATGCAGTCTACTATGCAAGAAGCTGATAACATAAATACCACCGACCGAACCACGAG
Source organism: Sinodicranocentrus sp. ZH6 (assembly GCA_027743935.1). Lineage (NCBI taxonomy): Eukaryota > Metazoa > Arthropoda > Collembola > Entomobryomorpha > Entomobryidae > Sinodicranocentrus > Sinodicranocentrus sp. ZH6. The sequence continues at coordinate 10,874 of JAHZNA010002492.1, forward strand.
AGAGAAAAAACTTCGAATAGAGGAAAGTAGACTTAGAGTCAGTCAAGAGTAATTGCAATATTCTTAATGCACAACAGGTATGGCACAAGAATTTTTGAAGGAATCTTGCTTTTTTTTCAATTTTTCTTTAAGCAAAACAGCTTCTCATTGCGCATTGTCTGGCAATGTGCAGTGGTCGGGTTGCGTTATTAGAGAAATTAATAACTCTCAAGTTTACAGATTTTCCAGGTAAAACTGAAAGAGGATAAAGAAATAGTTATTCCCTTTGTGTAAATATTTTGTCTGAATTGCATCGTACTTATGAGGAAAGTCTCAGCTACCTTGAAACGTTCTGATATAATGTCTCATGTAAAAAATTATGTTTCTGAAATAAGACGACGAAATGATGATGGAAAGGCATTTAAATCGCTTCTGACATGAAGTAATGATATAATGAATGATGATGGAGATACTCCTTGTATCATTCGGAGAGACTACGCGGATAGAATTTTTTGTACCCACGTTCCACAGGGAACTTATACGACCATGGTTTGACGGAATAAAAGCTGTGAACCACACCATCACCATCCATAACCATCATAATAATCATTATGATCAACGCATCATCACCAAATCATCACATTTTTTCTATCTCCTCCGTGAATCTCTCGGTATGTGTGTGTACTCCACCGAGAGGAAAGGGGTACCCTACCGGTTAGCTGAATAAAGGCTGACGAATAGAACGCTTCTGCTTTTTCCTTAATGCATTTAATTTACGGTACCTGTAGACAGCACCAGTGCTCGCCTCGCCTTATGAAAAGATTATCCTTTTGAGTTAATGCTAGCTGATATGAAAATGATGCGGCTTTAGAGAGTAATGAATAAGTAAGGAAACTATCCAGATTTTGTCCAGTCTAGTCTGGCACCTTCATTTCATCATGCACAGCTAAATATGTATTTCTTGTAAAATAGTTTGATGTGTTGTTGGTGTCTCTCCATTTTTTATACATTTTATAGGATGACAAAGTAATCCCACTTTTTTAAAGATGACGAGCAGAAGTTGACGTGTAATGTTTGCTACTTATATTTTTTCTCAAAGAAGTTGACAGAGAAGAAAGCCCAAAAGAGGCGAGGTGTAAAATCAGTGTCATTGTAATCCAGAAGTCCCACACACATGCAAACTCGTATATTATAAAGGAGATAAAATAATGTGCTGAGTCTAACCGAAAAAAATCTTTCATTGACAAAAATTCCATTGAGAAGTTGAATGTTTTGTCAATGAATTTAAGTTCTTTGTCTCTTGCTTATTTTTCTACTGGTGGAAAGAAAATAATAGGTAGGGAAGCGACAGGAGTGCAAACAAGTTTGTATACTTCAGTGATATTCCCTTCTTAAATGAGTCTACATCCATTCATGAACAGAAGAGGAGATTAACTAAATGTAATTTCTCGAGCAAAAAGTGAACTGATGAATTTGACTGGACAACGAGTAGAATAATCCTAACGAATCTATACCATATCTGAACTACATGTATTTTCAATTTTTTAATGCTGACGTTTAGATATTTCATTTTTATGTTGTGCCCGCAAATTATGTTAGCGTTAGTGAAATGGACTAGGAGACGGACTCTATTTACAAAAACATGGGAAAACAAATGGAGGAAACACATCGAATTTGAGAATTTATTTTAGAATACAGTTTTGATTTTAAGTCGTTTTCACAACATAAATATTTGGCTATTTCTTTTAATACTGCATGCTGCGCAGAGACGAGACATGGAATGGAAGGGTTATTTAAAGACAGAAAACTATGCAGTAGTGAGTCGTATGTCTCCTTTTGCTTCTTCGTTCACAATAAATGCATTCAGCCTAATACCATCCATCTCTCTCCCTTTTGCTCTCCCCAAGTCCCAAAATTAGTGAATGAATTTTAATGCAGAAAGGAAAAAAATCGTTGACTCATGCTGAATGATAGGTAGAAAATGGAAGAAAATGATCGCAATGGCGTCATTCACAATTCCTCCGTCTTTTTCTCCCTATTCAAGAGTAAACTTTAAGACATGGAGTAGTAAATAGGGTTCATTCATAAGAGCTTTGAGGAAATTGAGACTGAGGAAAGGTAAATGCGAATACGAAATCTTAAAAACATATCAAGGTTAACAATGATGCTTTACTGGAGAGATTTTGGATACTGCTAGAATCTTAAAACCCCTAAACAATGCATATAGGTATGTATACAAAGTTTCAAAGTAAAAAATTAGCAAATAATCTCTATATCTAGTCATTGGTTAGGTAAAAACTAGCTAAATATAACAGTAAACAACTATTTATATCCAGAAAGCAATGAAAATTAAGCAAATCCCTGTTGGGGTGTCGAGAAACAATGGAGCAATAATTTTGTTTTGTTTTACCAGCCAAATCATCGCCATTTAGCAAGTTGCTATCTAACAACACTTCAATCAAGCAAACCATCATCATGATAAAATATCCTGTTTAGAGTTTTATCCGTGGGTACATAAATGTCTTTGGATTGTAGTGAATCTTTCAGGTGTTTTGACGAGGGTTGGGAAACACCTTTGCCGAAATTATTGACTTTGTCAAGGTTGCCCAGAAAGGAAAAATGAAGTTGATGAATGGACCAAGACATAAATAAATATAAACGTTAAATATTCATTCATCATTATCTTTCCCACAGGTTCATGCATAAGTACGCATATATCAATGCATTTAAGGCCTTTAAGAATTCACTCAGGGTTTTCCCTTGTTTATGCATAAGTATATCCTACACGCTGTACACATTACTTTGCATTATCCTACATGGTAAAATTATGATCAAGTTGACTTGTTATAAGCGTCATTTACTCTCACTTAAAAGTAAGGTAACTACGTGCAAAATATAATCCATTTCACTCGTCCATTCTTTCAAATATAATGTGTTATAGTTATAACTCTTATAACGTTATAACACATAAACTATCGCTTTTGAACACTACCTTTTTAAATGCATTCAGCCAGCATTCGCCTCATTCAGAGATTCTCTGTATAATATGCATCTATCGAAAAGCATTATAAATATGTTACGTATTATATGCCCGTATTTGGTTGAAGTGTTTATATATTATGTGTGGTTATTATGATAGGTTTGTGATAGCCCAGAGGCAAGTTTGTCTCATAAATTTTGATTCTCATCCTCGATCAGTAACTGATTGATGTTTTAATAAGTGATTTTCCAAAATCCTCTCTCACTCTCCATCCCATCTCCTTCAAATTACTTGACTCTTGAGTGAGTTCTCTTCCCTTTCGTGAACTTTGAAGATGAACAGTGTTATGGGATCTCATATATGTAGAGGGCATATTATATGGACATAATTCCACACTTCCCCTGGAGTCCTTCCTTTTTATTTATGAATTACTTGGGTTTGGCTCCTATAACGAATGACCATGATTATTATTTTTTTTATGAAATGCGATATGCATGTGATAGGGATACACAATAAGTGTATTCATAGTTATTCAAATATTGAGAAAGAGACTTCGATTTTGTGTAGGAAGGGATCCAGGATACGTTGTTGAAATGCTGATATCACCAACTATATAGAACTGTCAAAAATTGCCTCTTGATGAAACTAAAGTGCATGAAATATTTATTATGAAATATAAATATTAAAGTGCATGAATAGAAATATTTTGCTCAATTGCATGCAAACCTTACATCTCATTGGACTGAAAATTGTTATTTTTTTGTCATTTTTAATTAATTAAAAAGCTAACCCCGTAGTC
>JAHZNA010002493.1:0-16229 GCA_027743935.1 Sinodicranocentrus sp. ZH6
ATCTACCCCTCGGGGGTAGGGGGGATATTTTGTCATTATGTATATATCCTAATTCATTTTAGCTACCTTACGGCCAGCTTATCTTAGGATATGTACATTCATTCATTGCAGAATTTTCATCTACGTATTTATGATTGCCTTACAGCGAGTTTATTTTTACAAAATCAAGCTTAAAAAATAAGTAATATTTTGTGTATAAAATTATTTTAAAATTTCTTGCCTATGTTTAGTAGATATTTAGCTTTTACTGATTTTTAAGCATTACTATTAACCATGCATTACAGCTTATGACGAAACAAACAAAATTCCATTGCTCAAAAGTGGCAAGGAATTAACAAAGTTTAAATACGAAATGGCTAATTTTTGTAGCTTTATTCTTTGAAGAAACAAAAGTCTGCATTTATTTTCGGTGTTGCTTAATCGGAATTTTTAGTATAAAGTATAAATACTCTCATAACTTAATCAAACTCGCGTTTTACAGAAATAAGAGTTTGGATTTGTGATCTACTCTGCAAAGTTGACCTGAGTTGATATATCATTTGGCTTACTTCTTCAACGACTTCTGGCTAGATGTTTACGTGTCAGTGGTGTCAGTAATTAAGCAAGAAAAATACATATAAATCATAATCATACAAGATGCCCCGAATTTGATTTTGAGCCCATTGGTATAGTGAAAGTTGGGGGTCATACTCATACGTGACCTTACAAACGATGGAAAAAACTCTTTATCCCACTGTCATTTCTGTCATCCTATCCATCCATTGTATGTACTATGTATGTCCCTTGTCTCTTTGCTTTTGCGTTGCATAGGTTTTCGTTTTTTGTAAACTTCACATATATTTAACATTCTACTTCTGACATTTACCCACTTTTACCACTCAACTCAACTGTATAAGAATATTTCTTATGCATTTTTTTTGCCTTTTTGGTCTTTGATCTGATGATTCTTTAGGTTTTGGACCCTTTCCAATTATCTGTGGCTATGACCAAAGCTTTGTACAACATGAAAGAAGGATCAATGGTGACTAGAAGCTTCCAGACAGAAATACTTTACTGTTTAAGTCCATCGAAAAATGTAAAGATGTAATAATACTTGTATTTGTGTGTTTGTTTTCTTATCCTAATTCCTAACCCAGATGTATCACAAGTCATTAAGTCAAGCTTTGTTTCATTTAATTTATATTATTTATTTGTATTACATGTCCATGTGTCTGTCCGTCGTTGAATTTATCTGTTGTATTTGTATGTATGTAGATCAAGGAAGCCCTCGTTAGTTTCGGAAGTCAGGAAAACGATTCTGTATTCATTTTGATCGGAGACAAGCAAGCATTTGTTCAGCTAGAGCAACAGATTCAAGGTGAAGAAGTTCCTCTTTCGGATGTAAGCAGCTTTTCCAAGAAATCTAATATTCAGCAGTTATATCAAATCTCAGATGAAGAGTTAACAAATTCCACACTCCTACAGTCAGTGGTTAGCCGCATTTCAAGCAAAGAATTTGTAACTCTGTAATCAGTGTAATCAATTGAGTTGTACATGCAATTCGCTGATTAAATTGTATAAAGTTTTTATGCTTGTAGTTTGTGGATTTTGGGGTTTTTACCAGCATGCGACTATCATGTCATGATTAGTCATAATTTCATTTTATTTAATGGCTAAGTGACGACAATTTTACTTTTTCGAGAAAACTCACAACTATGTAAGAGAATTGGGTTCCAAAACTCAAAAACTTTTGTAAAAAATCTAGCGATTTTAACTATAGATTGCCACTAGGGTAAAAGTTGAGACTTGAGAGTGATTAGAATTAGAAGAATGCCTTAAGTAGCGTTACGAAAATTGTTCAAAAATTCAATACCTACATTGTTGAACAGATTTTCCGTCATTTGTTTGTTATAGCAAGATTGGCCATGAGCTTGGTATTATTATTAAGTTTCGCAGGATATATCGAAGATATTTCCGTAGGAAGTTATAAGTTTTAGTCTGAATCTCAATGGCTCTGTCCGAACATTTAAAACTGAAAGTCAAACCGTTCAGCCTGGAGAGGTCGCAAAAACTGATTTTGCGACCTCTCCAGGCTGAACGGTTTGACTTTCAAATTCTGTTTTCTACTATCATATCGATACGTAAAGAGATGGGTATTTTTACTATTGCTCATACTCATGATGACTCATGAGTCGGAAGCATTCTTCAGCATTTTTTAAGATAAGCATAAGATAAATTTAATTAAAGGCTCCTTTTTCGGCCAAATCAGAGCGGCAGAAATATCTTACAGATCTTTCTGCGAAACTTCGTTCTATTCTTTTCTTACTTACTGGCAATGAAGTTCTTAAATGCCACCCTATAAGAAGTTCTTTCTTACCATAAAGGCATATTAATTTGTACATGCATATGCATACTAAACATCTAACGCTCATAATTGAACTTCTGATTTTACACTGTTATTATAGGAATTTAACGTTGTATGAATAATTTGCAATAAGCCAGCAGTAGAGCAATTATATCTCAACAAATATTACTGGTTTTAATAATTAAAGTTAATAACACATAATTGGATGCTGATAAATCACACTTCATCATAAGACAGACAAGATGATTTCATCATTATCAGTAGTTTTATGTATTTTATACATACATAAATGTCACACAAAAGTCACGAAAAACTATTACAGTGCTTGTTGAGTTATTTGATTACTGTCTATGTGTTGAATACGCATAATGTAACTTTGCAGAGTAGTAATCCTTAGAGTTGAAGTTATACACAAAACAGTGATTGATAGATACACGCTCACTTGTTTGTGATAAGGGATTTAACTGCAGTACTTGACCTGTCAGCAATAAACATTAACGTCTTTCACAAAGATTCTACGACAAAAAAGACGGTATTTTCGAGACTTGAACAATCAATCCATAGACGCTTTCTCGCGCGACCATTTTACGGGCAATAATAATTGGTTAATACAATTTTTATTTCATCTACCAGGATATATTTAAGCAGTATACACCAAATATTAATCTAATTTATTACACTGATTTCATTTTCATACATAGCGTTTTTCTACGGTTATTCACATTTTTAATAATACCCATGGTGTAAATTTCCATAATAATCGTTTCCGGAGTGTACTATATTTGATTGATTCATACTCGAGCAATGGATACTCTTTAAAGCATCGCCTTTTTCAGCTTCTGTAAACTTCTAGCTGAAGAATCAAACTCATTAAATATGAATTATGCAGATTTAAAACTGCTAACTACTTCCAATACGTCAAAGTTCATAGCTTTCTGATCGACCGTTAGGATACACCACACCACTGCATCTACATACAGCTATACGCAACGCGAGTGAACAAACACGATGTACAATCAATAAACTACACAAGCAGAAGGAACTACCATGAAATAACAGGATATTATTGGTTTCAATTCAACTGGACTTCCGTTGCAACTATATACTTTCAACTTAACCAGACTGAAACTTCGATCGAAATACTTTAAGTACACACGTAAATTTATCTGCCGAAGCAACCTACGGCTACGGCCTGGATAAAATGTGACATTTAGCGCAAAGTGATGAGTGGAGCACTAAAAGTTACCAAAACACAACTTCTTATGGAACATAAAGAAATATGCATTCCATTTCATACCTTTCTAGAACCGAAATTTGGTGTCAAAAATAACACTTCAAATAACAACTACAGAAAATCAAATAGATTCGATTGGTTCTCGAGTTCTACGATCTAATTTAAAGTTTAAAGCACATCAAAAGTAAAATATGATGAATGATTAACATCAACCTTATTAGAATTAACAAGTAAAGCTTCATAATACGAATCATATTCACACTTAATTTTGTTCAAAAAAAACTATATAATACGCGTAATAAAATATGGTCTACTGATTATATCTTGAATCAATTCTTTGAAGCAACGCTTTCTTCCGTGGGTTAGATCCACCATATTTGGTTCCGTTCATCACGCTAATGAGATTATATAAAGTATTACTGAAACTAACCAAGCTTTAGACTTTTACAAACAAAAAATGCAAACGTAAAGTTCAAGGTCGTTTTTCACAGATCATTTTCCACCGTACCAGTTCAGAGACTAACCGATTATCGTCCGTTACATGCGCCGAGGTATCAGTCTACATCGCATCAGGAGTCCCACCTTAGGAGCTCCAACGCAAACTATGATATCTGAGAGTTAACCCCATTTGAAAATGCATAAGATATTACAAACGACATCTTTCAATATTATCCGTCACTAACAAACCCATAAAAACCTTAAGTAATAAGTAATATTGCGAATTGACAGCGAATTAATATCGACAGAAAATAAATCTCTTGATGAAAATACATATTATTGCGAATTATTAGTAATTAAGTTAATTCGTGCATGATATAAGATATCTACAGTACATTGAACCATTCATAACAGACTATCCTCATTGTAGATAGATAGTCAGCCGACAAAAGTATTTGGTAACCGTTATTAATCAATTAAGCTATTATTTCAATCAGTTACATTATGCCAGCTAAGCAGTAGAAATCGCTAACATTTCATAAACAAAACATAAGTGATACAATGCAGTAAATGTGACGTTGATGAAGTGGTACCAATTTAAAAATTGCAAGAAAATAACTTTGGCTACTCGCAGTGTTTGCTGTGCTACAAGTTTGATAAATAATGAACCGATCCTGGCGTCTTCCTTCTGCTTATGACTCTATTAGCGGAGTATATGTGAGATTCTCTCGACCAACTTGCTGGGGAGAAGATTCACCAACACCTACCATCTTAAGCCGATGACCTTGTTGAGGTTGCAACTGCATTTGCTGTAGGGGTGTTTGGGAGTGTTGGCGCTGAAGTATTTGTTGTTGACGGTGCTGGTGATGTGAGAAATCAGACACTGCCAAAAGTTCCACATACTGTGCACGAATATCTTCCAATTCTTCATCTTTTGATTTTATAAAATTTTCCCTATGAAAACACATGGCACATGGAATAATGAGATACCGATATAATATAGAATTCATAGAATTTTCACTAGTAGATTATGCCAGTGCTTGAACAAACCGAATGGAAAGTTGGCGTCTAGCTTCACCAAGTGCTGAAAAGAGATCGAGCTTCAATCGTGTTTCGGCGCTCAAGCTGGATTCCAGATGAGCATTTTGATCTTGTAATGTAGTCAACAGAGATCTCAGTCTTGCTGCATCCATCGAAGACTGTTAACGGATAACATAGTACATTAATAACATTGTTAACCATCCCTTATTGGCGCCCTGCTATAGCTTACTAGTAATCACTCAATGAGTCAATACTGTCACTAAGTGGACTATTTTAACCAACAATTGAAGTAACAATGAGATTCATCATTCTACTCAATTTACCTCTTTATTTTTCTGTTCGAGCAGCAACGTTGACTTAACGTTCTGAAGCTCCCTCTCAATTCTGATGTTTTTGTCCTCCGACAGCTTGATTTCTCTTCGAAGAGATTCTTTCTCTCTTTCTGCCTCTCTAAGTTTGCGACGACAGTCTCCGGAACACTCGGAAGAAGCCTGAAAATCGCGTTATTGTAACATTTTAGTATGTTATGTACATTTTTGTAATATCTCCTTATAAAAGTACTCATGTCAGTAATCAGGGGCGTTTGCGTTTGCTAATTAATGTTAACTGGTAATCTATGACGCATACCTTTTTCTGCTTAGTAATAGCATTTTCTTTCAGCCGGCGTTCCTCCTGAAGTTTCTTTTCATAGCTTTGACGCTCCTCTTGACTTTTCGAAAGTAAAGCTGAGTATTTCAGTTGCAGAGATTCGTGTTCTCCCTAAAAAAAATCAAAAGTGTCAAGTCTAACCATGCAGCTTCAACCAATAAAAAGGATGCGTATCGAAATTTTTTTCGTTAATTGATGCAAAATCTTAGATACTTTATAAAGTAGGTAAAGCTTTACCTGTAACGAAGCAAGGTCGCTGCGAAGGTTCCTTTCTGATGAAAGAAGGGAAGCTATTTGACCACGCAATTCAGATTCAATGGTGCGCACAACGTGAAGGTCGCTTCTAAGCTTACGAACTTCGGATTCGACCCTGTGCGTGTATGTATGATTTCATATGTTAACTCCTGTTCTAATTGCATTAATAAAGTAAGTAAGGAAAAGGAATAACACTTTCAACCTACTTTAAACAGCAGTCATCCTTCTTTTTCTTAGGTGCCAACAATGCGGCAGCACATGTTGGACACGGCGTTGCGTAGTGGTTTGAATTGTTGTGATTGGAACTGTTAGAATGAGAATGGTTTGAAACTGAGTTACTCTGAAGTGGTGATGTCAGTTGAGTTCCACTGGAACTACTACTGTGATTCAAATGGTTGTGGCTGTTATGATGGTTATTTTGATTATGATGACTTGAAAGAGGGGATGACAAATTGTTTGATGATCCAGAGGAGCTGCCGTTAGAAACTCCTGGTAACTTCCCATTTTGTGTGGGAACAAGTACCAACTCACCAGAGCTGGGTTCTCGACTTCCATCGCCATTTTCAAGCGATTTCCTGCGCGGTGCTTGGGGCGACTGCTGTTTCTTCATTAATACTGGGCCACCATTGTTTATCACCTACGTAAGCAAAAAAATGTCTTAAATGATTTAACTGTTACGGAAATCAAGCACAGAACACACTAACATACGAAATAAAAATCGTAGATTGATGAACTTCTGTATAAAAAAAATTAACCTCGTTATTATTCACCGGCGAACTTGTCAAAGGTAGAGCCTCCCATAGTAGAGAGTAAAGAAGCTCGTTTTGACGCGCCACGTCATTACGAGTTCGCTGCTTCAATCTAGCCCCTATGTAGGACTTCAGACCAAATCCAAGTGAGACCAATGGGAAACCGACACTGTACACAATTTGTCATTTATTGTATAATATAAAGTAGTGATAAAGTAATATTTGTGAACGCTTTGAATTAACGTACCAATGGGCGGCGAGCGGACTAAGTGGTTGTGAAGGGAGAGGTCTAATGCTCTTCCCATCAATATAGATGAGAGTTGGGAGAAGAAGAAGAGGACCGAGTGGAGTCAAATTCCAACCTACTTGACCCCAAACGGCTAAAGAACCTAACAAATACAACCAAGGGGCTGGAATCACCCCGAGGCATATTACATCCACAGAGACCACAATGCAAATCAGCAACAAAGCAAATGCCTGAAATCATAGAAAAAAGGTGCATGAGTTGTATTTACATAATCAAATGTATTAACAAATTAACATCTCAGTAACCGAATCAATTAAATAACTTACAAGTCCCTGAAACTTGTACGCTTCGTAAGAGTTATGCAACAGCAAATAAATCGGATAAAGGTATTCCAATCGAAATTCCAAAATGAAATCGCCCCCCATGACGCAAATCCAAAGAAGTATCAACTTGACGTACACTACCAGGCTAAAATCAAAAGATTAAAAGTTCGTTAGATTTCAAACTCAAACGAGCACCAACTTATATAGATGACGAACGATCAGCTTAGCATGCAAATGGCATAAGTATTATTTGATAATGAGCTGATCGCTGATACATTTGATTTAAAATATACCTACTCATCTTATCAAATGTCATGCTATGAGCAAGCATGCTTACCTAGTATAGAAACCGTCATAAATCTTTGGAATCTTTTTCACGGGTCGGCGGGCCTTGCTAGAGTCAACATTCCGCCGCTTCATTCCGTCAGAGCCAGCTCAGTTACTAAATCCAGCGTTTTAATGAAGACTCCTGGTTTATTGTTTGCGTTTTTGAAAAGTCAGAGATTGGTAATATCTGTCTTGTTTATAAAGATGCTCAGTAGCAGTAGTAGCTCCGCGGACAGCAACTACACATAAAAAATTTAATAAAATTATTTTACGGCATATATTTAAGCACAAATTTAAATAAGGTTGTTTGCTGACTGATGAGTGGTGAATGATGCTGCATTTCAAATATTTAAATACAATACATACATTGAGTTTACTATTACATTTGTATGAATGTCAGCGAGACAAACAATCTATACATAAAAATATCAACCCGACTAAATTTTTAGAATCAAATATACACGACACGAGTATACAATTCATTTCAATTTCAAGAAAAGATTATAAGTAGTTAGAATTTCTTTCACATGCATGCATATAGCAGTTGACAGATTCAAAATTGGAATTGGAACCCAAGTTTTTATCATGATTTGATAAAAAAAACTTTTATGATGTGTTATGCTAGTAATATCACAAGATAAAGATCGTTGAACTTGAAAGGATTTACGGATTTAGCAGGTTATCCACTATTGACTATCAAGTGTATGCTATCATCACACATATGCTTCTCTCGATACTCTCAATGGAACCAATCTCAACCTTAACTCTTATTCTTCTGGTAAATTAATCGTTACTTATACAGTCAACAGTGGATCCGTTTCCTGTCACACTAATCCTAAATGCTAAATCAACTCAGCGATTTTTTTTCTCAATTCCTGCCATGCATGTTGCCTGTCCCCGTTACAGAATTTAGGCAGATCTCATCTGAATATTCGGTTCGGTGATCGTGACGAATTGTGGGATTCGAAACGAAAATATGAATATGTAAGATTTGGAAGCTTAGGTTATGTGAAGGAATTTGAAAGACCATAGACCATTAGATATATTTAGTAATGATAATCGTACTAAATTGTCATGAGGCGTTGATCTGATGTTTTGTTTGAAGACATGACAGAAAACCGAACGAAAACCTCAGAAATAGCAATAGCAGAAATTTGTATCGATTTTAATTCAGTTTTTCCGTAATCTGCGTAATCAGTATATATCATGGTTTTAGGATTTTCAGGGCCAAGGCCAATAACTTTGCTTTGCTACCGACCACAACCATTACCATTACCAATCACCATTGAACATGAATTGTATGTGTAGTAGTGGATTTTTGCGCTTCATTTGTACTAACTTCTTTATTGTCTCTCGTTCGTAGAACTTCAAAAATAATATGTACAACTTAGCTAATATCTTATTCATTAACATTCTTCCATTCAACTCAGGCAAATGGTGCAGTTGGCAGTAAGAAAAAAACTGTCAACTGTAGAACCACGGTCCAGTAAATATTTATGAAACTTCTTAACTTTTACTTACTTACTTTTCAAAAATTGACGATCGACAACCGATTTATTTTTTTCCTCTCAAGCTTTCCCTTCTTTGACTTATCTTTGACGATATATTGATATCGTATAAATAAGATGTAGCAAAATAATTATTGACACTAAATTTGGCAGCTTGCTGTCAGTTGCTGTCAATTTTTTCGTGATATGCTCTGATCAGTCACGAGTGTCATGTCCTGTGTCCGTGTTTTTTAAAAACTTACATTCAACATTTGACATAACCTATTGCCAGAATTCAGAATTGGCAATCCAGATCTACAACGACATAAACCACACGACGCGCTGCACAAGGTATAGCACATTTGACATATAATGCAACACAAAACTCTATTATGAATTGAATCGAAATTATTTTATCGAGTTTTTTTCAAATATTTCACGAACGACGAGCCAGCAATCCAGCTAGCTAAAACGCTGTTGTTGATTCTATGAACTTCGAATCTACCTTCGGATTTTGGAACAACGTCTTGTTTGAACCCGTGACCAGAAAGAGAATTAATGTCAGAAAGGTGTCAGAGGTTGAGTAAATTACTCCACTCTCTCTACACACAAAGGAGTAGAACTGTAAGAACACTTTTTAAACGGTTAACTTATTTAGTCCGTTAAAGTTTCTTGAACATCGACATTCGCTAATATCTGTTTTGACCAGTTAATGTTTGTTATTATCATTGCATACTTTCGGAACATTAAAGCCATTATTTATTATGTTTAATTGTATCAGTCTGTCAGGAAGTACTACGGCGTTGATCAATTTTCGAGCAATAAGTTTGGAACTTGTAATAACAGTATTAAGTTAAAAGTACTATTATGATTTATGAAACAACTTTTTAAATATATCTGTTTCTCAAACAGGTGTAGCACGATTCATTCCGAATTGTTTGTTTATATTTTTTGTAACACTTCATAATCATTAGTACTATTACACAATCAACCATACATCAACAAGACGACAGGGGAAGAGTAGAAATCTAAAGTGTGCCATGCCATTTAGAAATGAACTCTGTATTTAGGCATATTTAGCTGATGATTTGGTGGTTGTGTCTTGTGTGTGTAGTAATAAGATCATCCTTTCAGTACTTACTTTCAGTACGACTTTCTTGTGTATAATCCCATTTGATTGAACAACTTTTAACAAAATTTGTGGGATTGGGTTGGCGTAGCAGTTCTGTATGTAGTGAAAATAGTGATAGTAGTGGATACACTACAATCGCAATATTCGCAATCACTGTCTTCTATTACACATGTATTTGAACAAGTCCTCCTTGGCTCTTGTTGCCTGTTCAGCTCACGGAGCGATATGATTATTTTGACGTGTAGTCATTCCTTTGTTATCCGATTTTTTAGTGCATAATATACATGTGCACTCTTTTGTTTGTCTTAGTAGTACTTTTTTCACAAGTTGTGCTTTTGTATCAAGCAGTTTATGAAAAACTACGTTATCGTCCAGAGCTCGTTGTGGGTGGCTGCCATGCACATCTTTTGGAGATGGAGACTAGAGTGGATTATATAGTTTCAAAAAACCAAAGTCCAACGATGTGAATGTTAAGTTGTTAGGACTTATTCATGATGATAGAAAATTATAGTGTGACTGAATATCGTTTTAAATTTCAGCAATGAACCGTATCGATTTCACAGTTTAGAACTTACAATTACAATTAAGTCTGATCGGATTTGCGAAGAATGATTGCTTGATGAAATTTTCACGATGGTCTGAAGGAGTTATTCCGTACAATTATTATTACGGTTAATAATTTGGAATTTATATTAACGTAAATCTGTATATATACGTGTGCTGTGCTGTTTGCATTAATTATAATTATAATAATATGTTCCAATCCGGATGGTTGACTATTGGGCTTTCATATTAAATAATTGCGTACACACACTTTAAAAACAAATTAATGCTGAAATACGTACGTTGTATGCTTACGTAGGATAACCTACAGGAAGATAGGAAAAGTTAGTGGATCGATAACAACAAAAAGCTTTGAAATCTCGCTGGGAAGCGTAACATGTGGCTCATCACCGCTGTTGTCATTATTTCCATAAACGTATATATTTTCTATCTCTACTTTCTTTCGACCCTATAGAACATATTTCTATCGATTCGATTGTGAGCACAATATACGACGAAAAAGTGTACCAAATCAAGTCAATGCATTTCAGATTTTCCAAGTTTTTCAACTGTTCTAGTGCCATTACCTATTTATACCAAATTATACCTTGAAATGAAAAGCATGGAAGACAAAGATTTCATAAAAGTTGAGAGTGAAGATAAGTTGCATGTACTTTATCTGTTATTATCATTTTCATTTTTGGTATGAAAGTATGAACACACTAGTGGTAAGTATATACGTACAAACTTACTATTTAGCAACTATTACTTTTGGTACAATACAACACCAACGGTTTATGTATGATATCATTGATTCATTTTATTATGGAAAGTTTTAGAAAAAGAGAAAGGCTTTTGTCGCACCACAGTGTATTCCTTTAATGTCCTTCCACCATTTCTCTAGAACGGACCAAACTGAAGTATAGTGCTGCCCTGCTGCTGGAATTGAAGCATTTAGACTGTATAACGAAGTTCTCGCGCTGGAATCGGAGATTTTCGGAGATAGAGTTTCGATAAGTCGAATAATATAGATTTATACATAGCTGTATAGAGTTCCTAAGTAGTAAGGAAGGTGTATGGAAATGGAAAGAAGAAAATACTATAATACTGTGCCACATACACTAACCACATGTTCACAGCGTCTTACTTTACTTGCAGTAGCGTCAGAGACAAAAACCGTTGCATCTGTCATCTGTATGGTAAAAGCAGAAATCACCACTTTCAGCGTACTATTTGTCCACTTTTTGTGAAACAGTATATCTGTAGTTATATCGCTTATCTATCACGAGTGTGCCCAGAAAACAATTTTTCATAAATAATTACCTATTTACTCATTTTGGCTATTGGGCATCTCTAAGGGTCGAGACCGAGACTCGGGAACATGAACATATTCAGCTAATTCAGCATTACATTGATCGGAAAATTAAACCAGTGCGGAAACTTTTAAAGAATAAGAAATAAATACTGTGAAACTATTCAAATGTAGCTTGTGCTTTGAGAATTTAAGGTAAATGATATGATAAGTGTCAAAGAATTTAAGATTTGAATACTAAGTGACCTTTTACCCCACTTAAAAACTGCTGAAAGTTTTGAGTAGTGTTGTGTATTACCTTCGTTTTGATGTATCATTTGCTATATCTAGCTGTAGAAACACGAATTTCAAATTTGAAAACGACGTAACCTTTGACTTGACCTCAATTTTCTCGTGCTTTGAGCTATATGTAGCCCTGCGGATTAGATGTAGATTGCAGAAAACAGGAGTTCAAAATTCGAACTCTGAGCTGAAATATGACGGTCATAACATAACGGATGACGGAGAAATGGAAAAGGAGATGAAGGGATAAACGGACAGGGTTCGGTAGCAATTTATGCAGCTATAGCTATCGGTTAAACTCAAGCTAAATAAAGATAATTTACTTACCAATCTATTTCCAAAACCACCCAATCTAAAAGGATGGGCGAGGCGATCCCCCCACATTGTTACATCATCACGTTGTTGCAGCAAAAATACAAAGCCCACTAAAATATGAGCGTCAGCAGATATTGGTCAAGGTATCAACGCCCGATTATCAACTAGAATCCTCAAGTTTTTTCAGTTAACTGTATACTTACTTACATATGTCACATGTGTACTAATTGTAAATGCTTAAGTTTCATTTACTTAAAAGAATACAATACACTTAACACAACACACAACGTGAATTTTAAATTCTATTAAATACTATTATAGAGATTCGCCAGTACTAGTAATAATAATAAAGCTAAGTTTATTTTTGTACATGTCAAGTAACTAAAAATTACACCCTACTTTAAAATAAACTGTTATCCTAAATACTTAGCCCAAAAACATGGCAGGTATATTACACACTACGCCTACAGTTGAAAGATAACAATTCAATTTTTTATAAATATTAAGGAATAGATTCGAGTTAATTTTAACAGCTTCCAACCGATGTAATGTGTGAAAGCCTTTTTTTAAAATAAATTCTACAGCATAAACCTGAACTGAAAAGCCAGAAAAATGACTTCTTAAATTATAGATGGTTTCATTGTCAAACAGCGATTTCCGCGCAATACTAATCCAAAAGCAGCTCCAAATTTTCAATAATCTCTATCCAAGAATCATGAAATTCTATAGAGTCTATATCTGTGTTTCGGTAACGGGAAACACTATTATTATTATAGTCATCTCGACCATTTTGCTGGAAGACAGATTCCTTTTTAAGAAAAGAAAGGCATACAGGCTCAATACAGATATCTTCTGTAATGCTTCTTATGATATCTTTCTCTTCAGACAGAGTGATTAAGTCGGAAACCTCATTCATCCGGTCGTCTTCTTCCTGTACAATCTCTAATTTCCAATTCATCGAATCTTGCAAGCTGGTTTCCAGGAAGGCATCTTGATAGCCAAGGCCAGATGAGTGATCGGATTTGATAAGCATAGAAGCTGTACTTGGCGTTTCTAATTTAACTTCAGTCATTTTTACATTATCCATAAAACTATTTTCAGTATTCTCTGCTTTTAGTTGACATAACTGTAACGAAGGGACAGGCACAGGGGACAAATGTTCATGGGTAATTTGGTTATACGATGAATTCCCATTCAACAGGCGACCACTCCTCTGACTCCTCCACCAAGAAGGCGACGTGGTTGAAGAATCTTCCATGGCAGGTGCAAGAGGGACCAAGTTAGCAGGTTCGTAAGTATTAGTACATTCATCCTGTTCTTCTTTAATAGAAGTAATATTAACTGATATCTGTTCTTCGGGATTTTGTTCAGAATTAGAGCGGCAGCACTCATACTCTCCTAACTTGACTAATTTAACAATAGCTCTTTTGAGAATACAATCAGCAGGAAAATTAGGAAGTGTTTCATTCGATCGTGCCGCTAAATTGTGCTTTTTCCTAAATATTTCTTCAAATTTCTTGGATTTAACGTACGAAGAAAGATATTTCTTCCACTTGACTGTAATATTTGGCTCATCCAAGATTTGCCTAGCCGCTAGCGTAATCAAATTCGGAGGTATGAAAAATCCTTTAATGAATAAATGTAATTTCATATACACGCGTTCTTGTAAATCCTTAGATCCCATCTCAATAGCTCTTTGTTCAACTTTGTTTGTCACTTTTACATCCAATCTTGTAATTCTTTCATTAAATCTCTTAGTCTCATAGTTTTAAGCTTAGGCAGAACCTTCTTCACATTCAATGTATCATCTATCGTGAAACCATAATAGTCGTTGATTCCTGTTTTGCCACTTCGCTGGTGACTCGCTGCAACATTCCTAGCCAACTCGTAGTCAATCTTATTTTTTTGCCCATATAAAAATAACCATATCCAGTATTTCCTTTGATTATACTTGTCATCGGAAGAAACTTCATTCCACTCGTCCTGTACCCAATTCCGGTGAAGCCAAACGTGGCGGATGGCAGCTTCACACAATCCAAGTTTCTTAGCCACAAGGGGAAAATAACGGGCAATATTTCTTATTATCCGTGTTGCATGTTGTAAGCATTTTACAATAGCAAAAGCTTTGACCAACGGTATAACTGAAAATAAAAATTCCTATATTTCGTAAATTATGAATCCCGAAAATTAATTTTAGCAAGTCAATAGCAAATGGTAAAAATCAAAGCATATTTTGAGCTTGCCGATGCACTTGACTGTTGACTGTACTCGTACCTTTAATACCAGAGCCTTTTAACTTTGTCCGGGCCATTTTTTAAATCAAAAACACTCAACACAAGACACAACACACCTATGCACAAATGAACTTTTTTCGGATAAGTTGATAAAGTTGATTGTGGCTTGATTAAATACAACATACACATAAACAAGCAAGTTATAAAATATATACAATATATATAAACGTGTGATTGAAGACTGGAATCAAAACTGACGATGAGTGGCAGATGACGAAAAAGGAGACGTATAGGTCGGACGAAGTATGTCGTGCACAGTCCCGCGTAGAAACGTGGGTTGTTGCTTTGAGTTGTTGAGTTGAAGTAACTCAGCATGTCAGCAATAGTAAGTAATAAGCATAAGCATGCTCTTCTGAACTTCAACTTGAACTCAAATCAAGCAAGATTCGATTCTTGGTTTTGGTGCGAAAGTCCATGACTTCTACTATTACGTACGTGGTTCAGCCTTACGTGTTTTTATTGATTTTGTGCTGTGGTTTAATGTTTGATGAAGATAGATAGGATGGGTTTTAATTTAGGATATATGATATGAAACCGAAACTTATGCAACAAATTCAATGCAGCGTCTTGAAGACGCCAAGTGGATGCGATTACTTGTTGATATCCATTATTGTGTTGCATATTAAATGTATTTATGTAAATTTGTATAAAATTCATCTGTGATGTGCCCGACTTCCAGTGGTGAAAAGGTATGCAAAAGTGTAAATGCAAAAAAATGTTAAATCAGTTATCATTGCTTATCTGATCTATGATGATGCATGATGTTTTGGCAATGTTGGGTACTAGACCACAGAGAAATGCGAATTTGTAATCTATTGATTCAATATCCGAAAAGTTGTATCGTTTATTTCTAGTATTACTTTTGACTAGAAGTTAGCATACATAATACTGTGTAAATTGACATCATCGCACATAACATAGTAATCATGCATACCATATATTTTTTCTTCATATTTTACTACATTTTTGTAAATACTCATGCTGTTCATGGTGGAAATCTGCGCATTTAAAATGGCTACTTAAACTACCTACTTTCGAGCTGGAAATGGAAGTTTTTTATTCACGTTTTCACGTGTAATATATACTACATTGGTAATTGGTATGCATACACCTCTTGATTTTTAAGTATGTACTTGTTTAGGAATGTACCAATTACACTCTTAAAAAAGGCATGCTAATTTTCACATAAATGTGCACAGCTAAAACCATTAACTTTGCAGTCTTATGGTCGCTGAGCAGTCGGTATGGAACGTTTCTT
>JAHZNA010002494.1:0-31112 GCA_027743935.1 Sinodicranocentrus sp. ZH6
TTTGACAAGTCTCGAAAGAAAAGAGACGCACACGTTCTTTCTTGCTGCACAAAAATACAAAGATAAAATGCTTTCCGAAAGTAAATGACGATTTAGGCCAATGAGCTCACTTTAAACCAACATAGAAATGACTACTTTTACACTTTTACATTATTCCTACTCTGCTAATTATAACTTAACCCTTAGTAGATTAATTTGGTCCACGTTACTCTCTCAGCTCATATATATTTTTCAGTAGGAAACTTCTCAAAATATATCTCAACTCCCAAATCACCACTATATTTTTGCACATATTAGCTAACTATTATGCAATTAACGCTTTAGTTACAACAAACACGTACGTACATGTTGGATTATTTTAGGAAGAAAAAAGTAGACACTAGGTTTAGGAATCATTTTCATATCATCAATACGTAACAAAGATTTTGTGCGTGCATCAACAAGAATACATTTTAAAACAGTGTGCAGTACTTAGGAGGTAGTAAAGTCTAACTTTTAAATCCAGTTCATTTTTTTTATTACCATACGTCGTACAAAATGAAAGCTCAATTTTGAAACTTGAGTGTTTTTGGCATTTTATGATTGTTCCACTTTTTTTTCTCAACTCTACTTTTGTATATACTAGTATTTCACAAAAATAGCTCGACTCTTCAAACACACAACATAGTCTCAGCAAATTGACACTTCTACGAAGGAAAAATTCGTAGTGATTTGTAAAATTGTAAATGTTCCTTTAAGCATATAAGGCTTACAAAAGATGCTCATTCACAGGGCCTACTCAGACTTATACATCGTTGATAAAGCTAAATATATGTTAGGTTATGGGATTGTTACGAAAAATAATAATAATAAATTACATGGTTAACCTTCAAACTCACCTCAACATGGAAAATTCTTATGTGCTCTCGACTCAAAAAACAATAAATAAATAACACATAGGATAACACGTCAACGCAATTCTAAACACTTCTAAATCACTTAAAACACCAAAAGCTGCTAGGAAAGTTCACACTATTCACACTAATCAATTCTTTCAGTAGTTGGACCATAAGGATTCATTGGTATGGACTCTTCTGGGTAAGACTGTCGATCAGTGGATGAAATCTGGGCTACTTTTCCTGGCATTCCGACATCCTCTTTGAAATTTATTCTCCCTGAAGCAAGAGCATCGACAGCGTCAATGGTCATAAATCGTAAAAGCGTAGACGGAGCGTAGAATTGTCCGTCGGTAGAGTCAGCGTGCATGTTGTGGTCTTCGCAGAAACACAAAAATAAGGTGTCCACAGCCATCTAAACATATATTTTTAAATACATTTCTTAATTACTATGAATGAATGGATAAATAAATTACATACACTATTTATGCATGTCAAAGTTTCCTACCTCAAAAACGGAAATCACGGAGTGGGCAACAAAGTAGGCGAAAATGATAGTCAAAAGGACTGGAATGGCGTAAAAATACAATTTCTCATCTTGCTGAAAATAAATGATAGCGATAAGTCCGGTAAGTAAGGCGACAATGCACTTGGCCAAGAATAAGACAGCATCGCCGATGCTGTTTATAACGGATATTTGTAAGGCATTTTGCACAAGAGCTGAGAACGCCTGAAATCAATCAAAAAAACTAGAACTGAAAGAACTGAATATTTATAAACATTTATGAGACAAAAGTAAATGTGAATAACGTACCAGTTTTGCTGCAGGACAAAATCCCACTCCTTGAATAGCAATTACAGTATATGCGTTGTGGTGAATGTACCGCATACAGTTTTCAAAGCAACCGAGACAGCATTGACAGCATCTGCTGGCCCACTTGGCCCAAGAATATTGATCCCATTTTCGCATTCTAAGGAATAACAAGGGTTTAAAAAGTCAACTCGAGTTTCATAAATAAAAGTTAACTACTCTAACCACTTACACTCTGTCCAAAAATTTCAAAATAAGTCTTGGAACTTTAACCAAAGTAATTAGCAAAGAACCAAGTGCGATAGAACCCAGATGATATTTTACGAGTCGGCAAATTGCTTCCATAATGACACATTTCATTTCTGCTCGATTCCTGTTAAAATCGTTACAAAAAATTAGTAAATTCTTATAAAACACAGCACTACTGTTTATTTTATAAACTGGTGGTTTGTACCTTGTGAAATACCATGCAGCAACAGAGCTGGCGATCACCATTTGCTGACATGCTAATATGAATTCAGAGCACCAGACCAGACCGACGATATAAATCCACCACAAATATTTAACCCAAGACGCTTCAGCATATTCTATCAGAGTCAGTGTTCGGAGATCATCCAAAGTAATGGAGCGATTTTGTGGTCGGAACTCAACAAGTCCCTCAGCGATGGACCTTTCTCCAATAATAGCTTCCGTAGTTCCAAGTCCGTCAGCATCCGTAAATGACCCATTCAAGATACCCAAGTCTGACTCTTCTTGAGGTAAGAGCGCCACTTGTCGGGATCGGGGTAAGTCTGCAAGTCAAACAGATAACCGTAATACTATTTAATAGACTGTTTTATTTCACGAAATATTTCGTCTGAAGATGAATACCTGCAGTGGCTAAACAGAGGACAATGTAGAGCCAAGCACAAAAGAAACTGGTCAAAGAAATGTACGTCACGACAGACTGCACAATCAGGCATGGCATTGCTAACAAGGCTGAAGCTGCTTCTCGAAATAGCTGGACAACCACGCTGACACGATTCCGTAAGTACAGCACGATGAGAACAAGCAAAATCTGAAAGCAGTGTTTTTTTCTTCTAAATCTTCATCCAAAATTGGTATCTGGTATAAATATTGCAAAATAGACGAAAGCTTACGGTAAACACAGTTGAGATAATGCTGTAGGTAAGAAAAGCCGTCTCATTCCGAATCATTTCACTGAGGAGCATGTTTTGGTCAGTGTTGTCCAAATTCATTTTTATACTAGCATACGTCCACCACATGAATGCAGTAAATCCTTTGAAAATAAAAGGGACACGTTCACTTAATAAATCTTTAGTATGATTATGAATATTAAAACATTCAACTCACCAATACACAGCAATGCAGCGACGATCATGATTAAATACGAGATCAAAGCAGTTAACCAATGAAGAAGTACTATGATTACAAATGAGATCACTGCCAAAACAAAGAAAAACATTGAAATATACATAATGTAGTTTTAAATTATATTAGATTTGAATATAAATGCCATCATTTACCAAAAGACAAGGAAGTAAGGACCAAGACAGACCCCCAAGTTACAGCAAGATCACCTAAAACTTGCTTGAATATGTTCAGACTGTTTAGGTAGGCGTAAATTTTGTAAAACAAATTCTCTCGAAGTTTTGTTGAAGGAGATGGAATGCATCTTTTTAAGACGGCACGACTGTTGAAACAAAAGATTCATTAGAAAATTACATTTAATACAAAAAAAACTGCAGCGGAATATGGGTGAGACTTTATTTACGATACCTAGAATATACTGGAAACTGTGGGCAAAGAATGTCAATTAAATTCAAGTTCACTTGATGGTCGGCGGTTTTTTTTTCAGGAGTTTCCCAACCGGTGACATTAAAGTCATACCTTTTTAAAATACAATTTAATAGGAAGAGATAAGTTAAGGTATTAAATTAGAGAGATGGGAATGCTGGGATATTATACAAATAATGTTCATAACATACCGGCACAAACTTGTGGATGTATTTTGGTAATAATCAACGAGCTCTTCCATACTTGAAATTACTTCTTCTGGACACTGCGACACACAAATTTTAGTAGACCTGTCCATGTCATGAATATCAAAAAAGAACACATACCTGACAACAATTAAAAAAAAAAAATTAGTGTCACAAATTCAATATTACATTACTCTAGCTAAAAACATTCCATAATATTTTTGAAGTATGAATATATTACGGTCGATCAGTCATATCAAGGCCAGAGAAAGATAAATTGGCAAAGTTTTCGTTGGTGGTTCCACAAACGTTTCCAAAACTGTCCATCCCATTTATGAGTCTCAAAGGATTCCCATAAACAACAGCAAACACGCCTATTAGTAGCTGCAACACGATAATAAAACGTTAACACCAATATCAACACATTCGCAGATCTTCATTCACAAAGATGTTGAATGTATAACGGCATATGTACCATAATGCAACAGAATGTAATGTAAAGCACGAGAAATGCAGGATCAGTACATCCTCTCGGCTTCGGAATAACCACTTCATGGTCCTTCCCTCCATCGTCAGAAGAAGAGTCACCACAACAGCAACAAGATGCAAACACCCCAGACCTCGTCTTTTTCTTTCTCACGCCGTTTTGATCATTTCCGTCAGTTGACATTTTTAGTTTTTATACTAGACTTAATCACGACGCCAAATGATTGGGACATCAATTTGTGTCTTATATTCTAAAGACAAGACCAGATGTCAAACTATTGACTATTACGAGCCCTAATAAAATGAAAACAAATGACAGACATGTAGCATAGTTAAAACTGTTATACACCATTAAAGCCTCATTAATCATTAATAAAACCTTACCGGCTTAGCTTCAGCAGCCCTCCACCAGAACCCCAAACCACAAACAAAATGTCCCCTCTCCCTATTTACACTGAACAACTTATACTCATTTATTTATCATACAAATCAAAAAAGTCAAAACTTAACGTACAAAAATTAGCAGCCTCAACTACATTTACAAAATGAATAATCACTGTCAACCGTTTCGTGACTCACAAAAACAATCAAAAATACTATCAACTCACACTAATATTCAAATATTCGGTTTCCCAAAACACTTTCAACCTTCCAATATTTTCCCAAACAATTTACATGTGCAAAACTACATGCTTTTAACTCTTAAATTTCAGTTCCAACACGACTGTTGTAATTGTAATTGTAACAAAAGTTTTAGCCCTTTTTCGTAATAAAAAGACGGTAAAAGTAAATCATAAAAAGATAACTAATTTGCATAAAAAGATTAGACGACCTACTGGGGAAATGCGATCAAGTGCGTATGTGAAAGAAATGTTTACTTTAGAATGTCAACAAGAGTTGGGGATGGAGAAAAGAGGCAAACATTAACAAATTAAGGTCTATCGAGGTACATACATATATCTGGATACATGTCATAGCAAGATAACACTTTTTGTTTTCTTTGCCAAAAATGTCCTTTCCGAATCCCGAGCGCATCAAGCCCTCATCTCCCGATGCCCCTTTTCCGCTTTTTCAACAAAGGCCAAATGCATCTCTTCCAAGTGACAAGGGCGGAATCACTCCAGACCGGGTCGTGTGCGGTTTCCTCCAACCTCCACAGCAGTGCCGAGACGTGAAAGTGGCAATGAATGAGGCAGTTGCCGAGGAAGAATTATCCGGTTGTCATTTTTTTTCAGGTGAAGTGGGTTCCAACTGGATATACATTAAATGCAAGTAAATCCTGTCATTCACGCGGTGACTGACTGACTTAGAAAGGCGGATACTGATAAGGAGTGACAAACAACTTTAATTATAAGTTAAATTATGCATTTCTCCTTTTGGATTGTGGAGGAGGGTCGGAATCTTGTAAAGTAATCCAGGATGTACGTACTTTGGTGGAAGCCCAAAATGTACTCCTAAAAACAGGCACATACGCTTGTTGACATTATGACTTAATTATGGAGCTCTGATAAGAACGCGTTTCATTGTTAAACACTTCAGGTTGATGTTTGACGACGAAAAGTTCGAGTTGAAGTAAAATTAGCATTCTGTGTGAAGCTTCACATCTCCTGTTTTCTAAATTGATAATTAAGAAAGCACAGGGGGAAAGACTTTTGTAAATCTAGTGATGAAGGGGCAAAAAGACATAAATTAAGTCAGTTTGATGAGGCGTAAAATAGAATTTTAATTTTAATTTTGGTGGATGTTATTTCATGAATTCCATTACAGAGCAATTAAAGCCCCACCTCCTGTTCCTAGGCACATCGTCGGCTCATTGCTCATTCAGCTAGCGACTATTTTTTGAGACATGTTATGTATCTTTTAACGAGCTCCAAAAGTACGTAACATTTTATGATGATTGATTGGAGGAATAAGGTTTTAAAAATAATCTTGGAATTAACTAGCATAATACACAGGTTGAAAGGATTCTCAAGAAAAATATGTACCTAATGATATGCATTGTGCATTAAATGCGTCAGTTTCTTTGAAACAAAACAAATAAAGGGGCAAATGCACTTCAATAAATTCACCACGCTTGAGACACCGCAAGGCATAACGTAACTAGTGAAGTAGTGAGCAGTGTGTCAACAAAACTCCTCTAGAAAAAATATTTTTCTACGATATACTCCAACTCAATTTGTGAGTTGTGTTAAAGCTACTAACTCAAGT
Source organism: Sinodicranocentrus sp. ZH6 (assembly GCA_027743935.1). Taxonomy (NCBI): domain Eukaryota; kingdom Metazoa; phylum Arthropoda; class Collembola; order Entomobryomorpha; family Entomobryidae; genus Sinodicranocentrus; species Sinodicranocentrus sp. ZH6. The sequence goes on from JAHZNA010002494.1 coordinate 6,363, forward strand.
TTTAATAGATCTTTATCGTTCAATCCACCCTTCTCCAATCATCATCTTTGGTCATCAATTTTTTGTAAGGATCTCTTTAAAAATATTTGTCAAAATCTAATTTGTTGTTTGGATTTCAAGGTTGACTTTAGCTCAACTGCAAAGTTCATAGTACTTATATCTAATCTACTTTCATATACGTGATCACTCTGACTCTGATCACGATATTCACGATCAGTGACCTTCGACAAGTCTTTTATGAATAACACACTATCAGAAAGCATAAGAAACACAGGTTTCATCCCTCGTTCAAATATACCACGAAGGAAACAAGCATAAAAGTGCATAACTGCTATTTAAACTTTATTAATGGGCGTGCGCTGCTCATAAACAAAACTGAAATTTAAAGTAGACATTATGCAAGACAATAAAATAGATTCAACAACGGACCATCGCTCTTAGTCGTGAGGATGCTCCTATTTTCTCATTTTTTTCCAATCCCCCAAAAAATCCAATTTCTCCTTGTCCATTAAATCCTGCTAAAATCCAAAGTTTGACATTTGAAGTTGTAAAGTTGTAAAAAGGAACAAGTGTAAAGTGTGCATGGGTTATCATAAGACAAATTGTGACAAAAATGGAACGTGACGTTCGACACCGTATAGCTTGTATAGACCGATCATGAGTCACGTCGCGTAAATAATCCCAGACACATCCCAAAGGCAGATATATCAGCTCAGCACTTAATCTTTTCTAAGAATACACAAATCTTGTTATGAATTTATGAATCATAATTGATCTTCCTAAATTTCCTTAGCGGTTTCTTTTTACGTCAAGTAATTAAACTTTAAACAAGTCACTTAAACTCAAACGTTGATAATTTCCGACTTTAAATACGTTCCGATTTATTGCTCTCTCGTCACCGATGTTTTTTTCCTGAAATTTTAATCAATCCTCATTAAAATCCTGTTACTTCACTCCATTCATCCCTAAAAAATGTAAAGTCGTCATAATATTTTTTTCCTTTCTTAAAGACGAAATTATACAGCTCCTCAATTAAGCCCGTGTTCATGGCCAATTAAATCTATTTTTATGAATAATCACATTTTTTTCTCAATTGTGCCAGCCACATAATGTCTTGTAGATAATAAGAACTTTTGTTTCATTCTACGCTTCAGCTTGAGCCTTTCATCAAGAGAAACAATGGGATTTTGTGAGACGTCAAAATAAACAAATCCAATCTCACATTTTTCTCAGAAATAATCTTTTAAATGTTTTTAAAGGAAATTTATTCAATTTGCTTTCAGGGGTGAAGTGATACATACCTTAACAAAGGGATGTTTTGTTTGTTCAAAGTGGACAAGAACTTGAAAAGGGCTTTGTCAGAAAAAGATCCAGCTGCAAAAAAGTCTTTTGTGTGAAAGAGCTCATAACGTCAATACTTTTTTCTGGGTCAAAAGAGAAAACGAAAGTTGTTTTTACCTGTGCTCTCGTCTCGTGTTTACCTCTTAAAAGCTACATGATATACATAATCCACGAGTGCGTGTATATTTGCGTGAAAAACATTCCACAATAAAAAAAACTCTCCGGGAGAAGGTGAAGGTCACACGTTTAGTGAGCAAAGTGAAATGCACTATGCTGCATGTAATAATGATCCACACACACACATGTGTAGATAAATGAAACGTGAGCCCTGATTTAGACATTTTTAAGGTAAAAATTCCGTTTCATACTCGTAAAATTCCAGTATAGATCCGGTATCCAGACCTTTTACTAATGATGCTGATATATATATATATGCGATGATATTTTTTAGAAAATTCTTCTCGTAAGTGGGATAGCTTATTTTGAAGGAAAAAACATCAATTTGTAAATTTTCCCCTGGATAAAGAATCATGTCTCCGACGAAGCCTTCTGTTATACATATAATACCAGCCACACCTGGAGAAAATAATTTGAGTCATATCCTGCAATCTGAGTCCTCCAGTGGTGATAAAAGCAATGAGAGGATTGAGGTGGAAAGCACATTACCTGAATTGGTGTCTCCAGCGATAGCATCTTCCTCAGAAAACAGGTCTTCTGGAGAACTTCAACTAGCTCAGAGTCGAAATCCAACGGTTGTGCTTGAAGCACTGGTGAGGTTTCAAGCGTGTATTTTAATGCTGTCAGATACGGTCATAGGACTGTATGAAAGTTTGAAGACTTATCTTCCTGGAAGTAGTGATATTTCGCTTGAGTCAAATATTAATAGTTGTTGCAATATGATTGATAACACAATTCGCCCCATAGTGAGGAAACTGTCTCACTCCAAGATTTCCCTGGATAATAGTATTTTCAAAGGATTGGATGGGAGTGGTAAGCTGGCTGGACTAAAATTTACTTTTTATTTCCAGGATTTAATTTTTTTTTTAAATATTTTAATTAAAAATTCTTCAGATTCAAAAAACGACATCATAGTGAGCGTTAGCAATGATAGCATTCCCTCCTCCGTAAACACAGACTCTTCTCAAGAGTCCATTGTTCCGAATGAGACTACTTCGTGTGGAAAAAAGGCGAAAAAAGCTCCATCAAGATGCATCCCAATTTGGTTGGTCCGCTATACCGGGATCATTTTAGCATTGTTTGCTTCCCTTTGTATGTCTCTGGTGACCCTTGTGGTGAAATTCATGGAAGGATACCATCCCGTCAGTAAAGTTATCTGGAGACTTCAAGGTGTTCTCATTCCATCCGTGTTTTTCGTCCTTTTCGTCAAGTACTACCAGAAGAAGCCGCTAGTCACTGGAAACAAGGAGGAGATGCAGTCTAGTTCCTGGAAATGGAAGATTTTCATTTTGCTCATAGTAAAACAGAAAAAGAGATTTAAAAAATAATTAATCCACTGCCTCAAAATTAAATTATACATGAGTATATTTTCCTTTTCCAGTTTCGTGGGCTTGTTGGCTGTGCAGCCGACATCTTTCAATATTATAGTCTCAAATTTTTGCCCCTTGCTGACTCTACCGTTATCTCATTCAGTACGCCAATATTCGTGTGTGTCATTGCTCATTTTGTGCTCAAAGAGAAGATCGGTGTGGTCCCCATCTTTACAGCTGTACTCACTTTATGTGGCGTTATCGTCATTTCGAGACCTCCTATTCTCACTGGAGAAGAGTCCATGAATGCAGCGATGCTGGTAGGTCATTTTGATGAGGATAAATGACCACCCATGTATTGCCAACTTTATTTTTAATACTCACTTTCTCATTTAACAAAATATTCCAGCTTGGAAATGTGCTCGCGGCGTTGTGCATGATGAGCAGTACCACCACAACTGTGATCATGAGGTACCTTGCAAACGTCCACTTTTCCGTGACCATGCTTGCCCTCGGAATCTTCGGCACAATAGAAGGTTTCATCGTGTCGATATTCACCAACTCAGTGGAACTCCCAGTTCACAATGCTGTCGATTGGTATCTCGCTGTTATGATTGCAGCTCTGTTTTTCATCGGTCAGCTAGCCATGACACTAGCTCTTCAAATGGAGGAGGCAGGAGTGGTCAGTTTGGTCCGAACTGGAGACGTCATTTTTGGTAAGGATTTTATTTCCATTTCATTTATAATTTTTCACTAGCTCCTCTCAACTTGACATATTCCATTGCAGCATTCATCTGGCAAGTGCATTTCCTCCAGCAGGAAGCCAACATTTATTCTTATTGGGGCGCTAGCATTGTAACCTTGGGTGTGATCATAACTGGCCTTAGGAAATGGGTGGCAGAACTTCCAGAGCACAGCCGAATTCGCAGCCGACTCTATTTCATTCTTCGATAAGTTTTCTTAGACTTATATTCCCATATATCCCAGACTATCGACTTTCCAATGCAAAGGAAGAGACTTTGCTAACAGAAAGATTTCATTTCATTTTTTTAATGAAAATCTTACCAAAGTTAAAGATCGATCTTTCCTTTCCGTTTTTGGTATTGATAAGCAACGCGTGACTGCTATAATTTTTTCCACAGAACTACATTAAATTGTTTACAATGGCAAGCAAAGGAAACGCAGTGTGAAAGCGATGAGGGTGATAAGCATACACAAAATGGGCGTACACAGACAGAATACGAAAAGTACCTCATCATCATAATTAGCAATTGAATCAACAACAAACAACCCTCGGTATATCTGTCGAACGAGATCCACTGTGATTAAGTTATAAACATCTGCCCATTCTTTCCCTTTTTTCTAGCCTTTCCTCAAAATCTAAATAAATACTATTCATACTAATGCTTGTCTCTCGATTACCGGGTTTGCTTTTGTCAAAAGGCCAATTTTAGATGATAAGAGTAGTTGTCATGAATTGTTAAGTCTGCCCACTATGAGCTGACTTATAAAAATGGATAAGATAAGCTCGGACTTTGACTAAAAAATTCCATTAAAAATATCGCAGTTAGAATAGTCATAATTCGTGCTAGCGATTTATAAGTCAGACTAATGATTGTTCATTAAAAATACCGAAACGGAAAGGAAAGATAATTTAGAAAATGAATTATAACATGATTGAAGTGGTTTAACTACTAAACTTTTATTTATTTAGTTAGTTAGATCATTTAGTTAATCATGAAATAAATTAGGATTTTGTCGATTTAATTATAGTTATTCTCCTTTGTATTTTAATGACAAGTTAGTGCAACTTTGTATATACATATATATATAGAGTATTATTCGTCAGCTTAAATATCATGTAATAATTTTATCAATTGATGCAGTATACATACAAGTACAAAATAAATGCATAATTAGAGAAACATTCTAGTCCGTTTTGTCCAGACCAAAGTATTTATTCCAGACTAACTTTTGTCCATATCATCTTGTCATCTCTAGCTGGAGCACAGCTTTGTGACTGTGACAACTTTTCTGAAGAAAACAATATGTTTTATGATGACATGACATGCTGGAAAGTATGAAATCTTTTCAGATATTCTTTTCCTGGCTGTGTTGAAAATAGAAAATACGGTACGGTGACTCCGTTGCTTCACTTTTTGTAAAAGTATGCTTGTTTTGGTTATCCTGTGGATTGGGCTCATCCCAGCTGTAATAAGTTATGAGGATGCCGCCTGGATAAAGGATCTAAATGATTTGATCCAAAAGGATCCCAAGATAACTGTAAATAAAGTGATGAGTTGGTGGAGCAACATAGAAAATCGACGGGATGAAGGTCACTCCCGAGTATTTCCAATTTGTCTTGCAAAAAATCCCTCCACGAATGTGTGGGATGAGCCATTGTCAAAAATGAAAGCATTTCCAAGAGTGATTGACAACATCAATAAGAAAAATGGAACGGTTTTTAAGACGTCAAAGCATTTATGGGGTAGAGAAGGGGATTTCAACTTGAAAAAGGTGGCAAGAAAATAAAACCAATTTTTTTCAATTTTATACTCAAAATCTTTTACTAATATTCAGTATGCTCATTTAAGATTTCCGTTTACAAAATCACCTACGGCATGAACAAGCAACGATACAAAAACTGGGTTCGGTTGGAATTCGAATTTTCTCAGAAAATGCATGGCATCTACTTGCAAACCATTGTTGGTCCGCTGGGTAATGTAATACAAAATCGATAAGAAAATTGGTGAACGATACCTGTCCAAAATATTTTCATGATAACCTTTGGCTTCCAAGGTGTTCCAAAGGGTGAGTTCACCAAAGAATTTTCCTGCCAGGATCACACGATTCGGGATGCTGAGCTTGTAGTGCCGTGTACATTTTCCCCTCGCTCAGAATACAAGGTAAAAAGAAACCTGCATAATTTGATAAGCCTGCTGAAGAGGAAATGAAAATGTGTTTTTCAACAGCGTCCAAACGTTTACATCTTGGAACTTGTGAAGCGTCCCAAGGACACGTTTTCAGTGCATTACAAGTGGGCAGATGCGTCCTGTGATGAAGTGCCATATTTGCAGTTTTTGTAAATGCTCATTAATAATTAACTTGTGATTAGCTAGTTTTTTTTTCAAATGAGATTTTTTATTATAGAGTCATTGCTCTAGAAGCATTGTCTGGATTGCTGTATAAAGTTTTTTTGACGCCAGTTTACCGTCACGGAGAAATGGACACGTTGACAGGTCTCGCAACTACGTACTATCAAGATCCGGCATTTGAAAAGGAGTGTCAAGCAGGCAGAATGAGTGCGTACAACCTCAACCCTGAAACTTCAAACCGATGGAAGGAAACAAAGGGAGTGAGAGTGATCCCAAATAAAGACTATGATAAATGTGTCACCAAAGGAGAAGGCAGGGATGATAAGGACGTCTTGTGGGGAAAAACTTGCCCTCCTGGCCCATTCACTTGTAAAAGTTTCTCAGAGAAGGAGTGGCAGCAGAACTGGGAGGGATATTGGGAGCGCTTGGTTAGGAATCGAGACAATTTTAGACATTGTTGCGAGCTAAATCGGGAAAAATTAAAAGATGCCGTTACAACAACGACTTTGGCTCCTGAGTCAAGGTCAGTTTTCCATTTTTGAACTTATTTCAACTTTAAGGCTTCTCTAATTTGAATGCTAATTATTAATTATCATCATCAACTTCAAGCACACCCAGTACAACAAATGCAACACAAAGTACATCAGAAGTAACCTCCAGAACAACAAAAGTCACACCTGGTATGATAGAGATACCCAGTATACCACAAACCACTCCACCAACAAGTGTGACTGAAGAGGACAGATATGGATTGATTTTCTCTACAACGGAAGCTTATCATCGTAATGTTTCGAAATACCAGGAAGAAGCTTTCCTTGAGAGAGCAAAGGCTGCCCAAAGACGAAACCAAATTACCCACGGTGACCTTAGTGTCCTCGTGTGGCTAGTGTTCATCCCGATTGTTGATCATATCGCTCGTTTTTACAAGGAATTTCCTGATATCCCATATATCGGTTTGGGAAGCTGGATCTTTGTAAGATATTCCAATTTACACTCAATCCAAAATAATGTTTTAACTATCCCCTTCTTTTGTTCCCTTGCTCAGGTCCACATTTTAATTCATTCCATTGGGCTTATCTTAATTTGGCTAAGCTTCGGTTTAGTAGTTGGCGGAGCGGAAACTTTGGGGAATGTTTCTTTCCAACACTTTTCCTTAGGCGTGGCAGCCCTCATCTTCCAACACGTGCAATTCGTTAGTGGAGCCTGGTTTCAAGATGATGATGACAAACGAAAAACATTTGTTGCAGTGTTGGCTCATTCTGTCGTTGGTTATCTATCTTATATAACAAGTGGTAATAACATGATAAGCATTATAAGCATAAATAGCCATCCTCCAAAATTGATATCCAATCTTCCTTTTTCTCCAGTCGCTGCCGTCCTCCTTTCGAACGCGACGTTTCAAAAACGTTTGCTAGCCAGCGGCTTACTTCTTGTGAGACTTGTAGCTTTTGGAGTGAGTACTTTTGTGGAGCTAAGGCAAGACCAGATTTTAGGGGTGGTACCGCATCGACCTCAGTTTCCAGTTTTGTGTAGGATCGTCCTCGACAAAGGCGTCAAGTCACCGCTAGTCTTTGCAAAACTTATTGTTTTGGGGGTCACAAGTATTATTCTCTTGGCATTTTTTATCGTTTATAAAACTAGCGCCGAAGCTATTCCTGCTACGAAAGGATCTCCTGTAATCTTAGATTTGTTGGAATAAGTGGCTATGAATTAAGGAGTTTAGCACATAACAACTCTATTCTTTATTTAATAAATTCTCTTAATTAATATTACTTTGCACACTTACATTTATTTTTTTGGTTAAGCATTCTTGTTTAAATACCTTCATTCAACCCTTGATACTCTCACCCCAAACGAAAGGATTACGCATAAATAAAACCTTTACTTGCTAATTATAAACCTGCAATAACTACTAATATTATCTAAAATTAATGATCGACTTTCTCACAAATCCACTTGTCCGTTTTGCAAAATATCCAAAATTAATATTCATTCACGAAATGCTCATCTTTGTCAGTCAGTCATTTATAAACTGAATTGACTATTTTTACCACAAAAACGACGAACCAAGCAAGAACCCTAGTTCACATGATTTCACGATTAATTAATCTTCATCTTAATTTTGTAAAATTTAAAATTACAGATCCTCTTATCAATTTGTATCACCACTCACTTTATAACTTTATAAGAAAAAAGGTAATAAACAAGCTTAAAATGTTACACGCTCTTTGTAAAGTATTTTTGTAGGAATATTACACGCATTTATCTAACCTCGCTTCACATTTTTAAATCCTAAAGTTAACACACCTGAAATATCTACAAGATCATTTTGATTTCTTGGGTATCCGGTTCCCTCATCAAAATTTGGGTATCAACTCGGAAAAATTGTCACTCAACTTTTTGACCTTGACCTTAGTTTAGTCAATATTGATTAGTAGCCTTTGCTTAAACGCCAGCTCTCCTTCCTCAACTGCATAACATGTGGAATGTTTTTATAACTTATTCTCTATTCAAAATGATGAATAAAAGGTTTGACAATTTTCTTATTTAAAACTTGAGTAGTATCACAGGTTTTTGATAAATATTTTTTTGCCTTGCTTTTTTTTCCTCATAAATATGCACACACGTCTTACAAAGTAATATTTTATTTATATCATAAAAGAATTCACATCCGGAATGATTCATCCTGACAGAATAGCGCTATCTGTCGCTCACGCTCATTTACATATTTACACTTTTTCCACAATGATGTCCTCTTAACTTTTGGCTATCCATTCGATACATCACATTCACATTTTCCCTTGAAATTCAAATCCCCATTTAAAACAGCTATTTCTTCACAAGATAATAATTTAATTAGCTAGTTGTTTCCTTTTCCCCTTTATACATTAGTTTACAGGTGTGTGTGTATATAGTACAATTTTTTTTAGCAATAATACACAAGGGCAAAACGACTTCTTCAAGATGATTAGATTTGGTGACAAAGATATCTTAAAATTACTCCTTATCAAGTTTATCTTATGATAAATGTTGTAAAGTGGTAGGTACATAGAATAAAAATATTTTTAAGAGTTCGTTTGTTCTAGTTTTTGCGAAAAACAGCTCTGCTTGTTTCCTCCGTCAAGTGAAGACATTCTATGAATCTTCGTAGGTGCCGTAGTTGAGTCACTGATGTGGTAGAGTTTGACGTCTTCAAAATAAATAAAAATATTATTTTGTGATTAATTCAATACAGGTTGGTTGTGGTTTAACAATGTCGCATTAGTTAAGCAAAATTACTAAGCATATATTACGTCTGTCTGTACATACTCGATGAGTCATCCGTGATCCGTGACATTTTTTCTTCCATTCCTTGGATTGATTGTACTTGTTGTAAGGGACTTTGAATTAGGGATTAATTGGGTTAATTAGCTACTTATAGGTGTGTATTTCTTTAAGCAACGATGTTTTGCCTCTTTCCAGGTGAAACATGGCAAGTGACATTTCTCCCTAGAAGTAGCGTCGTATATTGAAAATAGGTATTTCTTGAGCTTCTCATCAACATTATCATTTTGGTAGGATAAACAAAGAGGGTTTAGATAAAAGAAGGGAAAAATGCAATTCAGGTGAGAATCTTTTTATTTCTGGCATTTTAAAATAGTCCCGGTAAACTTGATATATTTTCCCAGAATCTTTTTCTAATACTTTTTTTTTATTTCTTTGCATTTTGTTAATTTTCTTTAAAAAGGTAGAAAACGTAACTCATCTTGAGATGTATTTATAATTGAATAAAAACAAACCCGTTAAAAACCTGATTTTCCACCTTTAAAGTCAATGCGAGTGGGAATAATACTGAAACCGGAAGCTAGAGAGGTCACACGACGTAATAAAAGGCACGAGGACAGCTAACTGAAGGGAGAAAAGGACAAGAAGGATTTTCCCAGGGAGGGAAGCTTTCTGAGAGAAATTTGTCACGGAAGTTGACGACGCTGCGGCGGCTGCTTTTCTCTTTTGAATTGCTGCAATCTGGTCACCTTGAGGAAAAATAAATAAATAAATACCCAATCAGGATAATCATTTTCATCCAATTTTCTCCAGCAAAAATAATACCCTCTTTTAGATGAAAAAATTCTCCGGTTATATAAAAATGTATGGAATAATAGAAGTGTAAGGTATCCCGGAAGGAGTCACCTTACCCACCCATTTTCCTCGCTGGAACCCCATTACATTGATGTTTATCAGAGGAGGATAAAATAGCCTCCTTTTAGTAGAATTTACCGATTATTGCCATTTTGCCAATAAGCTAGTGTCATGTATCACCCCATGTGTGATTCCATGTCCTCCCCAAAAAAGAAAAGATAACCCTGAAGAGAGAAAAAAACTCTTTCTACACACAATACATTTTTTCTCCAGTGCCCCCAATCCGTAACAAATACTGGATAATATTATATCCCTGGAGTTTTATAGCTCAAGAGGTGATATACAATAATAATATAATTTTCAAGAAAACCACCTAAAAATACTGGATACCGTGAGGAAACTACTTTATTACCATTATGGGCTATAAAAAGTTTTTTCAGCAACCTTCTCCTCTGGAGAAATACTGGAGATTTTTTTTTCATTGGATTCTCCCAAATAAAGGGAAATAAATGAAGGTGAAAGTTGAAACTTTAACATTTTCCCGTTTTTCCCCTCGTTGGAGTAATAATGCCGGGAAAAAGAGTGCATTTTTGTGGAGAAAATTTTTAAAAAAATAAGATTTTAGCAGAAGATACCTTGTGAGACGTAGACGAGCGTGGATGCAGGCTCAGCATGGGCGGTTTTACAAGTGTAATTACCCGAATCCGAAATTTCGGCGTTCCTTATGGTCAGTCTGGAATGGGTTTTACTGCCTGGCTCATTGTGCACATTTACTTCCCGAGTATTCCCATAATTTATCATTCGTTCGTTGTGATACCAAAAAATGTACTCTGGTGGTTTGGGACTCTGAAAAATTTAGACCAAAATATATAACTTTTACTTTCAAGAAAGTGGGAAGGTAGGGAAGGGGAAAGTCAAAATTGATTTTATTTTCTCCAGCATAACAGCATTTGGTGGAGTTGACCTTGTTTTTTGTCCAGGGTTAAATGAAATATGGGAGTAGAGAAATGAAAAGATAACTTGTTATCAAGACGAACCTTTTCAATAACACAAACCAAGTTGATAGTGCTCCCTTGCTCAACGTGATATTCACCATTGCCCAGGATAAAAGCTTCTGGAACGGCGACCATGAGGTGAGCCAGGTAGGATACGATTCCAGTGCCGGTGGACACCTGCAGAAAAAAATCAAAAAGTCATTAGAAAAGTGCAACAAAGATAAAGTTATCTTGTTTCAGTTTTTATCTACAAAGTAAATTGAATCTTTTCCAGGAAGCTTTCGTTAGTATGAGAGCTGGAGGAGGTGTACAAAAGGGCAAAATGGGTCCCATTTTACTCTGGAATAGAAGGAAACAAGCCATTCCAGAAATCCCCTTTAGTCACCCTCTACATTATAATTTTTCTCCAGGCAGATTTACTTCGTGTGCTCTAAACTTATGACAATGCACCACCAAAGGAACGACCACTTTTGAAGCTTTTACGACTTTACGTCACTCCACTTCGCATTGTTTAGTCTGGAATGTGTTTGTTTATCCAGAACTGCATTTTTTTTCTTTATTTTTCAGAAAGAAAGAGTGAATCTTTTTCTAGCTTCTTTTACAGAAAAAAACTCGGGAAGCCATTTACAAAGTCTAGAAAACTTGTATTCTTCTCCAGCCTCCCTCCACCTCGGGAATGGAGGGTTGTCTCACAGTACATAAAAATATATTAAATAAACGTTGCGCCGGATACACGGATTACTTCCCTCCATAAGGCTCCATGGCCTAGTAAACTTAACATGCAATATTGTATCCTTATGTGCACTTTTTCCTACAGTATATATCCCTTTCTCTTTTCTCCTGGAAAAAATATTTTCATGGAGAAAGTTCAACGAGCCGGAGACTTATACACTTGTATTACGAGAGAAAGATATATATTCGTAAAAAATAATGCAGGGAAAGCGTACCACTGCAGAGTTTTCAATTACCCTCGTTTTCTCTCCCTCCAAAAAACGCTTCCATCTTTTTACTATTTGCTTCAACTTTCTCCAAAAAAGTCACTCACAATTTACGTATGCCTTTTTTCTTCTTTCAACCTGTGTGTATGTGTGTACACGTTTTTCAATTTATATTCTTCCTAAAAAGAAAAACGTAAACTCTCATCATCCTCCTGGAGAATATGTGAGGAGTCTTCTGGAGAGAAAAAATGCATACAAGTCATCAATAATTCTTCTCGTAATTACCAAAGCTGCCATAAAAACTTCAAGTGCAACCAATGGATCGACGATACTGGAGAAGGAAAACAACTTATCTGGGAAAAAAGTAAAAACCTTTCTTTTGATAGCTGAGGAGAGAAAGTTTTCCACTAATATAATATTTTCTCGGATACTTTATTTTCTCTATTATATTTTACCAAAAATTGTTATGCTTAGGAAGATGGATGAGGGAGCATATTGCGAGAGATAACATTAGGTGGAGAAAGTAGAGCGGATGTAACAACACTGCATTATTATTGCACAGAAAAGACCACCCAACTTCCAACCTTCTACTCCAGATAAGCAATAAAATATCTCACTGTTGCTTTCTCCTTATGGGGAAAATGCATTTGAGGATAGTCCAGCATTGCAACTCTGTGTTTTGGTCATTAATATTATTATTATTACCACTACAAACAAATATGAGAGTCGTAAACTTGTTTTGCATTATCATTCTTTACTTTCACTTTTTATGGATGTTTCAAGCTTCAAGACGGATATACTGCTTTACTTTATATTCTCCTTTTCCAGACATTCTAGAATTTTATAGAATGGAGTAAGGAAGCTGGAATCGTTGGTAATGCTCAATTTTGAATAAAAAAAGAAAGCATTCAAACATAAAGAAGGGGTTTCTGGAGAAAATTCTAATATTTTTTAGAGGATATTACTCTTCTAAAAAAGAAACAAATGTAAGTTGTTAAATTGAAGGAAAGCGAAGAGAAAGTTTTTTTTAACTTTCAAAACTTCTCTCATCTTCTGCCTTCGTTAAAAAGTTACGTCAGTAGTCACCATTATCATTGTAATCAAATCATAATTTAAAATAATTGCTGGTTCTTTCTCAGGAATAAAAACTTTCTCCCTTTCTTTCCCCTATTATTATTGTTTTTCTTAAAAGAAAACTCATTGAGAAATTATGAAGGCTAAAGAAGTTGCAGAAACGATACACACTTATGAGTCTGGAGGAAACATATTGGAAAAAAGAAAAGGGCAAACGTTATCCAGCAATTAGTGGAGCTAAAGGAGAAAGTGAAATCAAGCTGAAAAATGGGACTTTCTTTTGCATCCTGGATAAGAAATATGCAGCCTTGTTTTTACTACCGAAATATAACTTTCATTCTTTTCTTCCTCATCTTGTCCAGTCTGTGTACTGTTTCTGGAGAGTACTACTGGATAAAGTTGTTCATGGAGAGAAAAGTTCAATAATCTTTTTTATTCTTGTGGAGACTTTTGGTGTGTATGCACCATCAAACTCTTTTCTCCAGATTAACGTAACACAGATTTATTAAGACGTTTTATCCATATCCCACTCCCACATCCTCCAGCTCTGCAGATCCAGGGTTTTCCCTTGACAATGCAATTTGTATGCAGTATATATAAGCTGGTGGATGGTAGTGAATGGAGAATCCGAAATGCAAGGTTTCGAGTAAAACTCCTCCTATCCCATTTTTATTCCAGACTACTGTCCAGCCAAAATCCTTTTTCCACACAAAAGAATATAAATACATTGAAGACGAGGGATTGAGAAGAGCTGGATAAGTGTCCAGCTTATTGTTTATTAATGAAATTGTTTATTTATGTCCTCCATAAAATACCTCTTTTCACTACACTCAACTCCCCACATCTCCTTTTCCAGGAGAAACTTATCCAGCAAATAGAAATGCAACAATCGGTTCAGCATTTTTTGACCATCATTATCTTCTCTCGAGAATACTTTCCCCTTCAAAAATCGAAGAAAGGAAAAGTCAAAAAATCTTCTTTATTTGTCCAGCCACATCCAGCAAAAATTATAAGAAGCCTCTTCACTGAAGGGATATCCTGGAAAAGGGTAAATGGTCTAGAAATGACGTTACAAACCATGCTGCAAATCTTTAGGCAATTTTTATCTCCTCTCATCTCACTTCTCCGACTTCATCTCTGGGTCTCCCTTTCCTCCAGTATATTATCTCCTCACATATCATATTCCAGTCGAGTTCCAACTCCCTAAAAAAACGTCTCAATTTTCTCCACATATGATTACCCCTGGAAAAAAGGAGACGATGTAATAAAAAATCTCAAGCCTTGTCATCCAACCACAGATGGAATTTTTTCCTTTGGATATCTCCATCCCCCGAAACCCCTTTTTTATATCCTGGAGAAAAGTCTGGAAACAGGTTGGTTTTCTTTAGTACGTTTCGCCCCATCCTTTGCTGTCATAATGATAGCAACTCGACTCCAGGAAACTTGCTATACACACATGCATTATAGAGAGCTTTAGAGGAATTTTGGAGAAAAGCCGACAAGGGAAAGTCCCGTGGCCGAGTTGACTTTAATGGAAAAATATGTTTCAATTAGTTTCCCTCCTGCCTCTCCTCATATCCTGGAAAATTGCTCTTGATATTTCCTTCTCATATATGTAGGCTTCTAAATTTCCAGAGAAATGTGAACTCCTTAATGTATTATGTATGTTAGAAGAAAATAGCTGGAGAAAAAGAAATGTGGAAGGGTTTCTTGCTATTTTACTAAGGTGTGTTGTTGAGAGATGCAGTGTTTTTACTTCCTTTTGGGATTTGACGCATCAAGTCATGTCTCTTGAAGGTTGCCGAGGAGGACACTATAATCATGTGATTTTCTCCAGACTTTCATCTAATTTAGTCTAAAGAAATTTCACTTGCGGACACTACTATTTTCTCAGGGAGGGATCATCAAGAGTATTTATATTTATAGTGTGGTCGTAGGCTCAACATAAACTTTCTTCTCCAGTCATTGGTTCACATCACCTGGACAAGTCATTAGAGATAATTTCCTGGAGTTAACCTTGTTTTATTTCTTCAACAATAATCCTCCAGGATCATTACTACTCTTTGGATTGTTATCCTGTCTGGACGAAATGGTCCAGATGGGTTTAGGAGAAAATTAAATTAGACAACAAGTCTGCGTATGGTCCAGTTTATTTACAGGATACACATACAATTTATTTGTCTAGAAAGGGCGTTTGAAGGGTAACAAGATTTTGAAACTTGTTTCAGAAGATCGAAAATATAAAAATAAGGTTATCATTGTCAACTCATATTTTTATGAACCAATTGACAAAATACTTCAAAATCCATTTATATCCCAAGAATCTTATGTAATACCAATTTTACGCAGTTTTTTTACCTACGCACGTAAAAAAACATTCATTTCCGGTTTCAACTAGACATCTTCAAATTCAATGAGCTGCTAAACAGGAAAAGTTTTTAAATCATGGAGAAACATACTTGACAACTTCCGGAATCAATAAACTTTTCCCGGCAAATAGGATACGCTAAATCCCTACCAAACGCAATTTGTGATAAATCGGACGCAAAACCCTACGCAATTTCCTTCTGACTTTTCCAAACTTTTATGAATAGCCCTTTCCATCCGCCAATTGTATGATTACGTGCTCATTCCTTTTTCTCCGCCCAGATGATGTCTCAAGATTGATTTGTTTCCCCGTTTTGTTTCCCTGTACCCCTATTGACATCCGTTTCTCTTTTGAGATGATCTTATTTCATCGTTGAAAAGATGCTTTCCCCATTCAAAAAACATCTACGCATTGCCTCTCTCGCTTTCTCCTTTTTAGATTTACATTCAAAAGAAGAAGAAATGCAAATTCTGTTCCTTTCAATTTCTCTTTCTTCAAGATTGCTTTTATTTGAGTGCCCCCCGTTTTATTTTTGTAAACAGGCGTAACCATATCCCGCAACTATGAAAAAAATCCTGTCAAGGACGGAAATCATGAGGGAAGAGTGATACAACTGCGTCGTTAGAATTTTGACAATGCAGAAAAAAGAAATACGCAGTATTTTTGTACAATCTGTTGACAGATTTTGTTTTGGAGTGATTCCAAAAGAAATCAATTTTTTCATCAAAAGTCAAAAGGATTTTGAGATGAGCGGCTTTATAATAAGATGTCTATTGTTCCAGGAAAAATATCCTTTGGAACCTCAAATGACGCACAACTTCGAATTATTAAGGACTCAAATGATGTATCCAGTTACAGGGTATATCCTTATTCTTCAAAACTTTAGAGGCTTTTCAAGATTTCCTTTATTTTCAGACTCCCATCCAATTATTCTTTGTATCCTTTGATTCTTTCGCTGAAGAGGATAATGTTTGTAAATGTATAGGGCTAGCAAAACAAGAGCATTTTCTCCAGAAATACGTCATCCTTTTCTTACAAGACGTTATCTGATTTGCTATGCCTCTTTTTTCTAATTCCACTTTGTTTATTTTCCATTGTCAATCCTTTTCCAGTTTGTGGAAAGAGGGGAAAGGAAATGACACTATTGAAAAATTACATTTGCATAAAGGAAATACAATAGGAGGAAAAAAAGCTCAATTTTAAGGGTGCAGAGGATTTCCACCATTTTTATTTCCTCATTTCCAGCAATTTTTATTCCAGATCTACAATCCCGACAAGGATGAAGGAGGCGTTCTGCTTTGCAATCACTGTTGCATAATGACACGAGCACAATTTCCTCCAGAAAATGTACACCATTCTCAATTTCTATTATTTATCCATGTTTTTTTCTTGTTTATTTATTTTCGTATTGGGACATAAATTTCCTGGAAATTGTACACCAGCCGACTTTTTTATTTCTGGAAGGGCTCCACTCCCTACTTTCCAGAATATTATCGGGATATTTATTTACTCCGTTTTTCTCCTTTATTTGCCCTCGTGTCTCTTGTAATCATAAATTTTTAAAAGGATTTATTCCCCTTGTCTTTATTAATGGTGCGTAAGAGAGGACTTGTTCTCCAGCAAGTTTTTTATCCAGAAGATAAAATTCCTTGTGTGCGTTTTTTCTTCTTCTAAAAATAAGTTTGTTTCCTAGTGGGAATGATGACACGCAGTGTTAGCTTTGTTATGCTTGTTAACCATGCATATTTCATTCAAAGGGATAGAAAACGAGTAGATTTTGATCTGGAGAAGATGTTTTTATCCAGCGTGTGTGATTCTTGTCCTTACTTTTTTTATCCAGTGTTTAATGTTCTCCAATCGGAATTTAACTAAATAGCCTCATTCTTTTGCATTTATTATGGAGGATGAGGACAAATCTATTTTTACTGAATGTTCCTCCCCCCTCAGGGGAGCCATTGCTGGATAATGTATAAAATGCTTCAACGACTAACGTAAGTGGTGGCAGGAAAATGTTCGGGATGGAGAGGACCAAGGTTCGAGATATTGTTGTGAAGGACTAATGTACGGTAATATGGAAAGCGTTGAAAGAGTTGTTGACTATTTTTGACATGGTCGCACGTAGACATTTAAAAATATCAATCGGAATTAATAGAATATGGTGGACAGATTACAGGTGAGTATAGGCAGTATTAGTATTTTGCCTAATTTAAACTTGTAACTCGCTTCAGGATCAATGACCTTATTACTACTTGTCCAACATTAGTTCAGATTCAAACCACGAGAAAAATTTGCTCTAAAAAACTTGGAAATGTTGAAGATGACAAAAGCAACAAAGTTGTTCATTCAAAGCAATTTTTACTTTCCGGTTGCATCTCCCTCCAAAATTATTCCATGTTGGAGGAAGCATAATGGAGAAAACTGTGGTTTAAAAATGTCTTTGGTAATTTTCCCATTTATTCATTTCTTCTTGTGTAATGAGGGGAGCAGCAATATAAATGCAGTCCAATTAAAAGAGATAAAAGAACATGGAAAATCTTCTTATGCATTAAATAGCTGGAAATGATTCGAGTGGAGGATGAATAAAGGAACAAATGTCGTCTCTTCTCAGACCTCTATTGCGTTTCCCTTTTCACATAATAAATTAAGGTCATTAAGTGCTTCTCTGAATGCGTAAAGAGGGAAAATGAAAAAAGGAGGGATTCTCTTCTCAAATCCTTGAAAATATGGGACTTTCGCAAAATTTCTGTCAGAGAAAGCCCGCTTCATAATTTTCAACTAGGGAAAGGCTACGGAAGAGAAAGACATTAGTAAAAAGTGAGCAACCAGAAATTGCAAGCTTTTTAATTTATGAAGTGGTGGCAAAAATTACTCTCGCTTTACTTCCCATTTTTTGATGACCTTGAGTGTGCACAGATGGGCTGTAATTGATCAACTTCTTTTCTAGGGCAAGATATACAAAAGCTGGACTTTCTCAGGTCTACTTTTTATCTAGTAATTTGAACGACCTAGATTTCTAAGGTGAAAGACAACTTTCCACAAAAAGCAGTACCCATTTATATTTTAGCAGAAGATTCATTTCCTTCGTGCGGAAACGGAAGTCGATGTAATGAAATTATCGTTTCAAATTTAGCTACCACGCAAACAGATAATTGTGACAAGATGCTAAAAACACTGCACTGTCTGCACTGTATTGTTACTCAAAGTTGAAGAAAATGTATAAAAATGGAATTCTTGGTAAAATTGCTATGATCTGAGCACCTGGGTAGAGAATAATAAAAAAAATACTAGAGTGGATTTCCTTGTGCATTCTAAGTGCTGAAATTTCCGGCGGGTTTAGTTTCTCCAGCGAAATTTGTAGATTGTCTCTGTATTGAAGGGTAAAAATGGATCTGGAATTCCTAGAATCAAGCCATATGTTAACTACTAGCAGGTTAGTCGAAGAAGATCATCTAGCTACTGGTAAAAATGGAGAAGGGAATTAAAAGGGTTTGTGAATTACAAAATGGAAGCGAATTTTCAGGAATAATTAACTCCAGGCAGAATCCCGTCAATGGAGAAAAAATCGTAAATTTTGAAATGGCAGAATTTTAATGTCTTCCAATGTCATGTCCTCCTTCCCCAATTATAAACCTGAAAAGCCGCCTTTTCTCTCATTTACTCTCTGGAAGTTGATTCAACTCCAGGATTTGTTCCTTTTGTCCAGTTAATTTTAGCATGTTGTTTCACTCTATGAAATATGATATGAGGAAATTGAATGAGTGCCCAAGCCAACTCCCAAGTTCACTTATTTTCAACTTTTCCTCAATTTCACACACACAGGCACTCAAACACTCCCTAAAAACTGCGGGGGTGGTATGATATAAGCTTCTGGACAAATGCATCCACACACACACTCACTTCCAGCCTCTCTTTATGATATTAAAGAAGCAATATAAATTCCCACTTTCTCTCACAAACTAACTTTCCCCATTTTCCCTCCGGAGTCGCAAAACAAGCTACAAAACTCTCCTCCATCCCTCCATGTAAATCACTGTCTTCATTTTCAAAAGTCTATAGTAAATCACGCCCTTCATAATAACACTCCATTACATAAGCCCATTTATGCAAAAACAAGGAGAAAAGCAAACTCCTCCAGTGAGAAATATTATTACACTTTCATCCATCTTTTTTTGTCCACATCTCCACAACAAAGTGAAACTATACATGCTTTTCATTTTCTCCAGGATTTACACCACTCCCAACTGTTAGACTTTTCTCAAAGACGGAAATATATTTACCAGCAAGAAACCTACTCTTTCGGCCATTTACCCGCCTTAGGATAACGACAGCTCAAGCCTGGAGAATGACGCGAGGTCAGCAAACACAAAGACGGTCATAAAAAGTGCGAAAAAAAATCCCTCTCACTGTTGCTTTTTTTCTCCAGTAAACAAAACATACATACACAAAGAAAGAAAAAAA
This sequence comes from Sinodicranocentrus sp. ZH6, assembly GCA_027743935.1. NCBI lineage: Eukaryota > Metazoa > Arthropoda > Collembola > Entomobryomorpha > Entomobryidae > Sinodicranocentrus > Sinodicranocentrus sp. ZH6. Next base: position 26,238 of record JAHZNA010002494.1, read on the forward strand.
CAGCGGCATCAACCAACTCTTCTTTTTTTCTCCAGGATTTTCCCCCTCCTTACAAACTCTTGGTGTATTGTAGGGAAAGGACAAAAGGAGAAAAAAGTGTCTCTGCAGAGTAATGGGGATTTATTGCCCATTTACAGCACTCCGACCTCCTTGTATATTTTCCCTTTCACTTTCCATTCCACAGCGCTGGAGTCACCAGGACACATTCTCTGATCGAGTCTTTCCACTGGAAATACACTCTTTATTTGTAGTAATAGCATGAGGGAGAACTGGAAAAACTTTTCCAGAGTCAGCGAAAACCGAAAAAGGGACTGCGGCTGGGATGGAGTAAAAAGTTGCAAGATTTGTTTTGGGAACATGGAGCCACTGCCCTTTTTTTTATCCAGGCAAAAAAAGCCTCGAGAAGAGGATACATATTTATGTAATGTAAAATAATAGGATTTTTTGTCGCCTTTTTTTCACTACAATAAAACAAACTAGGGATATTTTTGTTATTTTTTTTAGATACTTACCGAGCGCTCTCCGAGATTGCGGACTTTACATCGGAGAAAAGCATTGTCACCCAGAGGGACGGTGACATTGACAGCTGTGTTGTTCTCGAAGGGGTTCTCTGTCAACCTTTGGAGCTCTTCGAAACTTGCGTACTGCTGACCAAAACCGGCTGCTGTGTGATGCGGATCGGACCAAACTTGCTGCCCGTGGACGGGGCTCACGATCCCTGGAAAAATAAAATGTCAAGGATCAAAAGACATGCTCAATTTTTAATTTCTTTTTTGTTCCCATTTTTTGTTTGCATTTTTTATTGGTAAATCATGTAAGGATGAGAGGGAAAGAAACAATATAAATTATCATGTGACATTGTGACAGTTTTATCCAGTGGGTGGAGGATAAACCAGACATTTTTTGTTATACTTGTGGATTGTCTTTTTCAGCAATTGTGGAGAAAATTCCGGAATATGCATGACTGCATTTTTTCGAGGATATTTTCCAAATGAGATTTCATTCTCATGGATTTTTGATTTTGGAGATAGGTCACATGTAAAATTAAACTTTTTTCTGGAATAGTTTCGCAAATGGGAAAAAAGGTTGACCTTTTTTATATCTGTTTTAAATGTTTTTTCCTCTCTCTCCAGGGCTCTCTGTTTCTGGAGGGAAATTCATTTATTAATTTAAATTCATCCAGCGTTCCTCCACAGTAGAGATGAAGGTTTGGAATTTTTTGTATGCATTTTTAATGAAATATTACCCCGGAAAAACAAGACCACAATGGAAACAAACACGGACTGTGGAGCACTGAAGAGTGTAATTTTTTTCCACGCATTCCTTCCTGTTTTATTGTTCCAGGGGTTTATATGTGTGCAGAAATGTATACAAAATCTGTTCTAGTTTTTTCATCACATGAAGCATCAAAGCTCAAGATTTAAAAATGCGGAAAAATGATGAAATGAAATTAGACTCGTTCTCAGATGAGATTTCTAGCGATAAGGAATTTGATTTTTTTGTTATTCAAATCAAAGCGCAAATCTTCCAGTCATAGAGTGTAGATCATGTGATGTGGAGAATTAAAATTAAATTTGGTGCAATTCCCGCGGATTTGATTGTAATTGTGTGCTACTCGAGCAACCATTTTTGTTAAATTGTGAATTTCCAGAGGTGTATGTGCGTTCCCCTCTGGACAAAGTATTCAGAATTTCCTCATATCTGTGTTTACAATCGAGGTTGCTTCACGAGGAAAGCAAATAATTGTGGCGTCTGCCACAAACAGAGAAATGGTTTATTTTCTCCAGAAGGATAATAACGAAAGGGGAAGGTGATTTTGGGAATTTATGACATGGACATTTCCACCCCACCGCAAAATTATCAAGAGCCAAACCACCATGTTATGAATATCATCATCATTATTATCCTGCGAAATAATTCTCCAGCTAGAATAATCATCTGGAAGCTCCACCTGGAACATGATTTCCTCTTTTTGAAGTCATCCACCTTCAGATGTGACCTATCTCCAATTTCTTGGCTCTTTTCTTCCTCCTCCTCTTACTACCCTGCCAAACACGTGATTTCTCTCAGCTTTTGTAGTCGTTTTTACTTACAAAAGAGACCACCCTTTTCTCCAGCATTTTCTCCAGCATTTTCTCGATCCCTATGTACGCAATACAATCTAAACCCTTGTTTCACTCGAGGAGAAAAAGGACAAAAGGAATTATTTCCAGTTGCTACTCCACTTTGTTTCCTTTTACGCATTTTCCCTCATCCTCCTCGCGAGCCTTTCCCCTGTATCTTTTCTCCGGGAAGGAGAAAGCAGCAGGAGTCAAGTGAAAAAGGTTTTTTTTTCTCTCTGTGTATTTCAAAGGTTTTGTCTTTTCTGTTTGGCGGGAGCTCAGCTTTTTCTCATGTTTTCCACCGGCAAAAATCCGTTTTCTCCAGTGTCCCTCAGAAAGGATCAGAGAGGCTGTACATCATCCAATAATATTATAACCTTTCCACCCAGAGTAATAATAATGTTTCGTGAAATTTCTCCATGATTTATGGCACATTTCCAAAATACATACATCCCTGCATGTGTAAAGGCTGAAGCGGTTGAAACAACAATTGTATTGTATTGTATGGCGAAGACTCATTCATGGAGAAAAGTTGAATGCTGGCATCTCCTCTGGAGTTTCAGAATGGCTTAGACTAAAGGAAAAGTTGAGAGTGGGCAATTTCCATGAATGCGAATGGGGAAATAAAAGAAAAAGGAGAGAAAGGATTTTCTCCAGAAAATGGATTGGGTTCTCTTTTTTTCTTTAGGATGGACTTTTGGCTCTTTGGAGAGAAAAACACGGAGAGTCTCGTGGAGTTTTATTTACAAGGGGAAATGTATCTCTGCTTTTTTCTCTTTTGTCGGAGAATATCCTCGAAAAGAGAGAATAGGTCTGGACAAGAGTTATGGAGAAGAGATGCATGCTTTGTATTAAAGCTTTCTGTAAATATTCCTGGAATACGGAATGTGATATGAGTGGAGAAGATGAAAACAAAATGGAAATTGGGAACATGAAGCCAAAATAATTTCAGCAAGTGGATGACAATTTATGGAAGATGCTTTCCTGCTTTTGGTTGTAATACACGTGGATAATTTACCTAATTACATCAGATAAAGAAAAGCACTCGCACTTGAGCAGATTCTTTGTTTGAGATGAAATTCTATTTTTGCAACTGGTCTTTGACATCGTCTCTCAAATTTCTGGAGAGAAAATGGAGCATAATTGCTTTCCAAATGCGACAAAACTAATGCCAAAGATGAAAGCTCTTGTTTGAAATTAGAAAGTTGGCAGGTGCTTCAGTACAAGGGATCCAGGAATTGGAAAGTTCTAAACGATCTTAAATTAAGTTACGAGTCATTTTAATAAATTATCCAGAGTAAGTAGAAGGCTTCTGTTTGGAGAGTTTTATTGTCAATTTCTCCAGCAAATAGGATAGAAAAGTTTCACACAATGACCTTTGACGTGAGTTGTTTTCGAAATTGAGGGAAAATTACCTTGAAATTTGAATTACAATTTTTTACAACATCAAATTTATATTTAAATAAAAAAAGTACAAAGCTAAGAAGGGCCAAACCTTCCTGGAATTCTGATTCCCTTTGCGATCAACTTTTTGCGGAAGTAGGACAACAGGAAAATTGGCGCATTATGCTAAAATATTCGGGAGACAGGAACGTGCTTCTCATGCAAGTGCGGAAGTTGCGAAACAAGTTGGAGAAAGATTACTCTGTGGAGGGACGACGGGAGAAACATAAATAATACTGGAATTGTCCAGTGAGTGTCAATCAGTTGACAAAACCTAGATATAACGATTGATACAATTTACTTCCGTAACCACGTTCTTGCTAACTGCAGTACTTATTACGCCTAACAACTTCAACATATCCCATACAAACTGTAATGACGTTACAATCAGTCAATTATGAATTTTCTCTGAATTCCTTACAAATCAACTTTCCCTAAATTGACTTTATTTAAGCTTCCCTTCCAAGAAAAACCGTGTCAAATTATACTCCAGTGAAAGTCCTTTCCGATAACAAAGAGAAAATTTAAGCTTTTTCTAATCCGCTCCACTTTCTCGTAATCAACTGCAAAAGACAAACGAGTTCCAGGAAAAAATAAGTATGAAAATTTTCGCAAAGATTTACACTCCTACAAGGTCACAAGCTTTTAAACCTTCTCTTATATTTTCCTCCCGGGAATATTCAAAAAGTAAATGCTCAAAAAAATTTTGCACCACTTGCTCATTAAAACGTTGTGATTGATGTGGGAGGTCTTCCCAGGAAAATATATTTGCTAAAAGCAGGAAACTCAAACAAGCTTAAAGGCTGGAAGGGAATCTTCCCAATGGAATATCTTTTATAACTGGAGAAGAGAAAGTATACCATGGATATTTAAAACTCGACCCCGATTTTTCAGACAGCTTGTATGAATCATGTTCCTTTCAAGGAGATTTATTACCGTCATAAAAACCTTTTCTTTGAGCTTATCAACAAAGCGCATGTGAGAGGATGAATAATTAAAATTAACAAGTTGCATTTACAACATCTCTAAAACCCTAATTAAGGCTACTTCTTTCAAAAATAAGATTAACTCTGAGAAACTCTGTTTGCTCAGCTGGAGCCTCAAGACAGAAAAAAAGTCCAGTAATAAAGTTCATTAATTTTGGTGGCTCTTCCACGCCAATAGTTTTAAATGTCGGTAAAATTTAAGTCGCAGCGGTCCTAAGGTCGGAATGGTTCCTGTTTGTTCTACTTTTTGTAAAGATTCCATCTGGATATTTCTCCATGATTGTATTTAACAATCTCTACAATTTTTTACTCCTCTAGTTAATCTCTTTCCAGCCACATGTCCG
>JAHZNA010002495.1:0-11232 GCA_027743935.1 Sinodicranocentrus sp. ZH6
ATTCCGGAAGATTGGAGATCTCCTACTTTTGAGGCTTTTGCAGGGCTCTTGGAATCATTCAACGTGGGAGTTCTACTATTAGTCGTTTCTTTCATGACTATGTTCCCCGGAAGCTGGGCGTTTTATTTGGAAGCTTGTTTGGAAAAGTTGTCGAATACCATTGAAACCTCGTCACCTTCAGAAACAAAAAAGATTCTGTCTGTGATGGACAACTACTTCCAGTTGTATATTGTGACAAAAGAGCTGGACGAAATGTTCGGAACCGGACTTTTGCTTTTACATGTAATTAACAGCGTCCAGCAAGTCACCCAGACTTATTGCATTTTTCAATTTTTGAGAGCTGGAGCGACTTATTCAGATTTGCAATTTTTTATCACAGATATTCTCGTAAGTTGAAATAAAAATTATTTGAGATTATTAGCTACTGTTCATTTATCTTGATGACATAGGGCTGTTAATTTTCTTTTCAGATTTCGATTAGTCGGCTAATGCACTCATTTCATGCCTTGTCTGTATTAAAGAATGCTTGCGATAGATTTCTAGAAAGAATTAGAGCAAATATTGTTTCGTTGAAAGGAAATGAAAATCCTGGACGGAATATAAGGAGGAAATTAGTCCAGACTAGATTTCACTCCCTTTCAAAAATCAGACTGTCCATTGGTCCATGTAAATGCAACGGAAATTTATTACTAGGCGGGATGTCAATTTACTCTGATTATTACACCTCAGCAGCACTATGGCGGTGAAAACGATTCGTAAAGATAGCACCTATGATACCATTTCATTAAAACTAGCTAAACCTTTTTTCCAAACTATCCATATAAACTTTTTCCATGGGGGCTGCTATTTTCCTAAATATTACTCGGAACTGCATTAATTTATTCTGAAGATCCACAACCTAATAACCCAGCCCAAGTGACAACAAGCGATATATCATCACTCCACGCAGGCATCTTACATGCATCTAGTAACTTAAAGAAGAGAATTTGAATATTGGGTGATACAAATTCTTTAATTGGTCTCAAGTTAAAATGTTTGTGAAGCTTACAATATTTCCATTTTATATTAATGATGTTTCACAAATATTCATTCATGGTATAATGTACCAGTTCATCTGAACTGTAATGTAACGCCTGAGTTTATTTTCTACAAAAATCACAAGTGTTTATTAAAACGTCGGGTAATAGTCAAAGTGATATTTTCACCATCAGAGATTTTCATGGTCACAGGTTTGTCTCCTGTTAGGAAGGGGTCAACTTCTAGGTAAGCTTCTTTAATGTCATCATCACCAGAAAAGACGTCATGATCTTTAAAACGGAAGTGGAGCCACTATTTGAAATTATTTTACAAAATCGTTCATTGCAACTTTTGTTTTTGAAAGGGAATATTTAAGATTTTCTTAGAAATTATCTTTCACTCCTACCTGGTTTGTACCCTTTATATAATTTAGGAAATATATTTCCTCTCAAGTTACAGTCTCAACGTTGTCAACTCTTTCAGTCTGGTAGAATTTCAAATCCTTGCCACGACGCTTGGTGGCTCTAAAGTAGCATTCAACGTAAGGATCGCTGAGACCACCAAACCTGTTATAAGCTGGGGCATTCCTAATAAGTTCAAAAATATGTGTTTTAGTTTATCATAGCTAAACTAGGAACATGGAATAAGAAGCGTTTCATAAATGAAAACTTTCTTGAGAAGGATGTTGAATTTGATTGGACTAGTTCTTGTCACAGTCACAGCCAGTTGATAGTTCTTTAGTGTAGATATTGTAGGCCAAAAAGTCCTCCAGGTTGTTATAAGCTTGACCAATGCTATCATCAGGATCTCTGACTTCCAAATACAGGACTGGGGAAAAAACTTCATTTCATCTTTAAACTGTTAATTTAATATATTTTTAAGGAACATTTGGTAATAATGTGGAAATTTTAACCACTGATTTTTTACTTGGTTATACTCTAATTTAAAAACTTTATTCTACTTTGGATTATTCTTCTTTTTAATCGTTCCCGATACATCCAACATTTTCAATTTTTTATCGGGATTTTCTTCTATGTAAACCTTTACGAATGGACTAGCAACTCCATAACTTCAGACTACCATAAACTAACACCAACAAATATTTCATCCTACCACGATTACTAACGGTGAAAACATCATTAGTATCCATTATCTGAGCAGTATGCTTGATGTTGGGAAATTAGATGCTTAAAGAACTTCCGTACATTTGTGATGCTTATAAGGCTTCGATTTTGAACTAGCTGTTGGTTGAAAGAGACTCAGGATTGCCCCTCATTGAATGCTTCTCAGAAGTTTTATTGAAAACTTTAAAAGTCGTTGATCCCTCTGTAGACTCCATTATTGGATTTTTCTCGCAAATTCAACTGAATTCAGTAAAATGCACAAAGGAAAAGTGAAGTTGGATTGTAGGTATTCCCACAGTATTCATCCTATACCCTATTTTATCTTTAGTTATGTATGTAGATTGTCACAAGCTCATCCTGTTGATTGTGATACAAATACATTTTTGGGGAATTTTAACCCTTTACTTAGTTAGGCTGGAATTTACTCAAACATTTTGGGGTTAAAAATCCCATGCTAACAGAAATGAAGGCGATGTGTGAATGAAGATGAGTTTTCCTGGAACATAAATTACTGTATGACATTCAATTTAATTTCAAGGGAAAAGTTTATTCCCCATAAAGTTTAAATCAACTTTTCCCTCTTTGGCGTTCATAACTTGCTGTAAAATGGAATCTAAATGGAATACGTACTACGTGAAAAAAGCGATTTCTGATGTGTTAAATGATGGGGAGATCAAATACAAGATTTTGAAAACCTGCTGGAATGTCAATTATCAAGGGATTTATTTAGTCATTTGAGAAATAATTTAAACTTTAACCTGCTTAATCTCGTAGAAAATGTGAATGTGAGTACAACTAAATTGTTTTGTTTTAAAACAATTTATCAATTAGGAATAATTTTTATTTCAATGCATATATTCATAAATTTTTTAAAAACTTCAAAACGAAATTTTTATTCTGATAAGTCGTTTTATATGGCACATTTGTAGAGCAACCAATCGTGTCGTATCTTTGTTTCTCTTAGATCTCTGACACAACATATTATATGGACCATGCACTCATAAGAACACTCCACGCACGCAGGAAAACCTTCCAAAAACGAAACTTTAATTTTTCTTTGTTCTACATGGCTGATATCTTAGAACACCCAATCGGGTCGTTTCTTTGTAACTTTTCGGGAGTTAAGAAAAAAATACTATGTATTCGGTAGAACACTCAAATGTACACTACCCACACATAATCTAACACCCTACGCACTCAGTAAAACATCCAATTGGGTCTATTCGTAAATTCTTGTTGGACCTAAGAACACTAACTTAATTTAAAAAATACGAATAAAATGCGCACAGGCAGAAACACAGACGGCGCAGACGATTTACATAAGCTCGCACTTCAAAAACTTCTGCGAGCTAATTATCCAATGTTTTTAGTTGAATATCCCATGCACTCAAATTAACTAATGCTAAACACACATAATTTAACACCCTATGCACTAAGCTGAACTATGAACCATTAACAATAATTCAATTTAACAAAAGTGCAAAAACTTAAATACTAAGACGGCGCAGACGATTTCATAAGCTCGCTAGAAACTTTTAACACGAGATTAAGTAAATTGCATGAGGAAAACTGGTCAATGAGCATCATTTCCCTTACTTTTACGATACGATTGGCAAAAAGATTGTGGTAATTCTAATATTATGTATCGTAAGGCAGTTGTAACATCCCAGGATGTAAATGGGTTTTTGTGAGTAAAGAGTGTTTTAGATTGACGGGTATTAGATTTACAGATAATGGAAATTAGTTGTTTGCTGGGTATATTAAAATTTAGTCAATTTCAAGGTGTTATTGCTAACTTATAAGTTCTAAATTCAATACAAAAGTATTTTAAAGGCCAAATTGGAATTAAATGCATCACTCCTGTTCACAACCTAAGCAAGTGTACTTTTGTAGGATGACTTTTTCTCCAAGTGAGACGAATTTGACAGATTTAGCCTTTTCACAGGAATACTTGCGCATATTCCTCTGCCGTAATTTTTTCCAGATACAAATACCCATTAAAATAAGGATAATTCCAGTAATAATTTCAAAAAACAGGAAAAGTTTGTTGAGTCCACAGTCATCACATACAAATACTCTTGAAATCTCTGGCATGTCAGAAAGGAGTAGTTCTTCGGCTTCATACAGAGCAAACCTCCACTCAATCAAGTCTTCCTTGGTAATTTCCTTGGCTGTCTCTGCTTTAGCGTCAGATGGGAATCCTTCGACAATTGTAATTTTAGAGTCGTTAAAAAATATATTGAGTCCAGGAAGCGATACAGTGATACCTGACAAATTTCCCGGTAAAGAAAGAAGCCTGAATTCGTCATCATTGTCAGATGACGTAACTTTGTAAAACTCAGAAAGGATTAATGTCGTTGCTTCCTGGTTTTCCTCATTCTCCAGCAAGTTAGTCATGTAAAAGCTCGATCCGTTAAGAAACAAGGTAAACTTTGATGAATTTTCAGTTACGTTGTAATCTTCTCCAACTTGAATGGATTGGTTGTCTTCAAGATCCTCTGGGGAAATGCTGTAGACGTAGCCTTTGGGAATTTCCAGGGGTCGAGGTCGAAATTCAAATTCTTCCACTGATTTATCTTTCTCCATGAATTCTTCTAGGGAACGTTTTTTTCTTCGGTGTGTGACATTTACGTAAACCGGAACTATATCCATGATAACACTATTGAGTATAAACTGCAGCCTATTTCGAACTTTTGCCGAGGCTCCATTGTAAATAATAACTTTGCCTGGATATTCATCTTCATATCCGTCCATGGAAATAATGGAATGACTCCCATTTTGTGAAATGAGAGGCAAATACTTTCTTTTGGATTTTAAACGAATCGGAACTACAATATCGGTCAAGTCTATTGTCTGCTTGGGAATGTTGGAGTTAGATAAATTTTCTTGGTTTTCGAATCCTGGATAAATGTAAACATCTCTGGATAGTGACAATATGTCATAAATTGTGTTATCTGCTCCACCCCCAATCAAATGGCTGACTGAGGTTTCCACATTCTCAAGCACATTTTGATCTCGATCTATATTTCTGTGGCCAAAGTAAAGCAAATCTTTGTAAGTTTGTAAAATAACTGATACTCCAAGTCGCTTTGCTATTGTTTCAAATCTTGGAATGACTTCATTTTGAAGTACATTAAGTGGCTGAAATGTGCCGTTGCCAACGGATGAAAGAAGTATACTACCGTCTAGACCAACTTGGATCAGAAATGCGTCTTGTGTGATTAGTACGGGCTGAGTGTAAAACTGTTTGTTGCTAGATATCATGTCTAATTCATATTCTTTTCCGGAAATGACGTAGAAGAGCCTTTCGTGATATACGTTAAACTGAAGTTTGGCCAAATCATTTAATTTGAAAGGAAGAAAAAAATTGTGAGTAGCACCTAATTTCGATGAACCCCTTCTTTCCACAGAAAATGATCTTGGTGTGAGAAGTTTGTAGTGGATGGTGCCTTCAAAGTTTTTCGGTTCTTCAAATACGACTCGAGTATGTTGGCCGACTTCAATCTTCAAATCGTAATAGCAGTCAGAATTTGTGGGAATACTTTGAACTATAACTTCTTCAAATTCAGCAACACTTATAGTTTCACATGTTACATAAATTTTGTCAAACTCGTAATCGAGTTTTCGACCTTGAACTACCTGAATGTGTTTCAAGTTTTTTATTATATCATTTCCAAGCACTGACAATCGTCCGGTCTCTAAGGAAAGGGTTACCTCGACTGGTTTTCCAGTTTGGAATTCATTTCCAAATTGAAGGGTATTCAAACATATCTCTGACTCTGTGCAGTTTCCTCCCTCGAGGGTTTCTAGAGGGTTATTCAAATTAAAAACCCAAAAATCATTTCTTTCAGTTTTTTCAGACCCTTTAATAATCCCTTTAGATGCGGAAGGAGTGTAGGCAGTAATATTGATTAAGAATCTATTCAGTTTCACGGGAATGCCTAAGACTGGTTCTGAAGGTTCTTCATGTTGTATAAGGTAAGTTGACGTGATAGTTCCATCGGCTTCAATGGAAAGGCTAGACGATACGGAACCATTTGTTTGGTAAAATCCTAAAATTGGGTTGGTAAATTCAGAAGATTCGTTGTGTCGAAACATTGGAAAGGAGTGGACTTGTCCAGAATTAAGCTTTAATTCTAAAGTTGAGTGGTTTGTTTGGAATTTGATGCTTTCAATAAGAGTTAGGACATTAGAGTTGATTTTAATAAAATGTTTATTTTCCTTTCCAACGATCAGTTTGAAGTCTGTTGTAAGAAGGTTTTTCACATGATAAGTAAAGGATCCTTTTGTTGCAGAATTGTTCACCTTTGAATAGTCATCCAGTTTGAAGTTTATATTTGGAAGACCTGTGCCAGAACATAAATTGTCCAAAATTACTATTTCATCTTCCGCTCCTTTCCCAAGTCCTCCACCTCCTTCCAGGAACTTTGTTGTGCAAGATGGGTACAATATGTCAGGTTGGAATTGACGGCCAGTCACGTGATGAATATTTGTCACTTGTCCTTTTAAGTTTGAATTAAGAGTTCCCATTTCCTGTTTAACAAGATTTACAAAAATCGTCTTTCCATTTGAGGATGGATGGTTTTCTAGTATTAGAGCGTTTTCCCCACCCTCACCATCAATAGCTTGAGTAAAAAATGGAGTACTAAACACATCATTTTCATCACCTCCAAAAATATTCCATGGTGCTGAAGTATTGATAAGAATAATACTTGGGATGCTATGGAATCCAACAATTTTACAAGATTTTGAAGGATTACATGGTATATTCAAGCTGTAAATGACTTTAAGCATTTTTGTATTCATATCAAAGATAAGGTGTCCTGGATGGTCATCCTCGATTTCTTTATACATTCGAATGTTGGGCAATGCCACATTTACCCCATTCGATGAGACTGGTAAGCGAAATTGAAAGAACTCTGTACTTTTTCCACTTATTTTAACATCCAATGAGTTGAGGTTAGCGTTTTTTGAAACTTCAGCAACTTTCCAATATTTATGAGTCACATATAAATTAATAGTAAGGCCTGAAATGAGGGTAGATTTGATTTCGAATTGTAAACGTAAAGGAATAAATAACGTTGAAGTTGCGGCAACGTATATAGAGTTTTTTTTTGCAATATCCACATCCTCTTCGAGAATAATACGGGTAGAACCCTCAGCTTTAATTCGTAAATCTCTTTCCACACATCTAGCAGAAGGCACAATTATTTCATCCGTTTCATACATAAGACCACCTCTAAGGACGACATCTTTTGTAGTACAGCTAACAACAACCCTTTCATTTGCATTCTCTCTTCCATGTACGTTTTCAATGTCTTTTATATTTAAGTTGACAGAAGAATCTTTCAATGTTTTTACTTTCCCTGTAATAAAATTCACAGAAATGTCCAACGACTTATGACACTGATCAGAAATACTGATTACATCACGTTCAGAACCTCCTCCGTACAGATCACCACTTAAAGATTGTCTACAGTCACCATTCAACACAAACTCGTTTTTGCCTCCACTTCCACTAAATTCTTTTATACCTTCATTTCCCAAATAAAATAAGTTGTCTTCTAAAGAGTGCTTACTTAGATATACAGAATCGTCTCCGTCCTCCAAGTTAAAAATCATTCCTTTTCCATTACCATTTGAGTCCAGCAGCCCGATTGCGTTGTTACAATAATACTCCGTCGAGGAACTTGTTTCAGAGAGCATATCTTTTCTAGATATACTTGCTGGTCTACATTTGAATTTTCTGTTATTATTGTCAGGTGCAGCACGATCTAAGTACACCTCTTGTGGATTTTGAAAGTCAACATATGAATTTTTGCGGGCAAAGCCAGAAGGTCCACCAGACCCACTTTTGCACAAACATTTGGTTGTCACCTTTTTGACCCAGACACCATCAGCCGCTCTTGGCTCTGATGTGCTATCTGTACAAAAACTGCCATTACATGGGCCGTTTAGCTCGCAGTTGGAACCATAATTTTTATTTATTTCGCTGCAATTCTCCCAGTAACTTGGAACTCTATTTCCGTGAATAATATGCCAATTTTCGCCATAACACACTTCTCTTATATCTGAAACGTGACACTCAGTGGCTGATGTTCTAGATGGAAATACGACTCCACGTATGGAAGCAGAATTTATATATTTCTGATAATCCTCCACAGCCATATTGTTGGCCTTTTTTTCTTCCACAAGATCTTTAATATAGCCATCAGCTTGCGTCCCAAACAGATTACTGAAAAAAATATTACTCTTCTCAAAGTCATGAAGACTAATAATGGCATTGATCCTGTTGACCTCATTTATCCCTTTAAAAACTCCAATTATTCCTTGGCTTATGATGTTAACAACTGTGCCAACTGCAAAGATGAGTGGAGCTGCAGGTGGAAAGGCGATAGAGAATGCAGTCATTGTGACTGTCATTGCAGTATCAATAGATGCATACACAATATCTGCAATGGCGTCGCTTTTTTCATATCGATCACCATTTTTCAATCTACGGACGGATTTTATTATAGACCATGTATTCGAGCCAATACTTTGTAGCGTTCCTCCAATAGGTCCAGCTATCCTTCCTATGTTCTGAGCTGTTTTGCCAGATGCCAATAGCTGAGCAATCTGTAATGGAGGTCCTCCGGGGCTGAGAAGGCTAAGGCCGACCTGAACTAAAGTGTCTGTATCATTGTTATTGATTCCATTTACAAAAGTTTTAATTAAGCCAACTGCCCGTCTTGATTGCAATATCAAATCAACTCCTGTGATGAAATCCTTTGTATAATTGGAATTTACTAAACGATTCAATTTCTTTGCGGCTTGAGTTGGACTAAGTTTGATATTGTCGGCTTCAGATTTGGTTTTTCGGATTTTTATAGAATCAATGTTAACTAGGTCAAGCTTATTTACATGATCTTTGATGTTATCTAATTTTTGAATATTTTTAATTTTTTTTAAATTCATTTTGGAGTTTTCCGCGTCCGCCGTAACTTTGTCAAGATTATGTTTTACCAATTTCACTAAACTATTTTTATCTTTGGTACCAACTTCCTTGTCGTTGATAATTTTTAAGAAATTTGCTGCATTAATGGAGGTTACTTGTCCGTTTTTATTTGTATGTATTGCACAGAATGGCTCTGTAGTTGTGGCTCGCTTGCGTCGACCACTCGATAGACAAGTTCCATAAATAGTGTCTTTAAATACGTTATAAAGGGCGGTCTGGAATATAGGAGTAATTTCAAAAACTAAAACCTTACTTTCTTTGTCTTTTTCTATAATATTTTCTCTAGCCTTTTCTAAAATGGGAGTTGCGAGCTCTACATATTTTTTAAGAATATTCTTTTTATATGTCCAAGATGAATGAAATATTTTGTTTGGGGTTTCTTTTTGTTTGTCTGGAGGTGCTTTAGAATCAACTGTCTTTAAATGATTGAGTTTACCGTTTAATGCACCTATCTCTAATTTTACATTATTATACCTATAAGTATTAACTGTCATTTTTTCGTTATCAAATTTGAATTCAATATGATACGCTGGGAAAGTTTGTTTAGGTACATCAAGTGGTGTATACGTACGGCGAGGATATTTCTGTAAAAAAATTAATTAAAACTTATATCTAACTAACATCATTTTTGGAAATGATTAATTCTTGTAATGAATTGTTACCTCTGTCAAAATATTCGTAAGAGCAGTTGAGGTTGATTTGCTAATTATGGTTAGGTCATAAAGGTGTGGTTTTATCTGATTTTGTATCCAGGCGTTAACTTGTCCTGACGTAGGAAGCAAACCTTGTTTTTCATTTAAAAGGATGTTGCTCTTCGCTAAATGGTTGAAAAGTTGTTCCTGGTCCAATCCAAAAGAATCAAAAGGCACACTGTCTGGTAGTTCATGCTTTACTAAATATTTTTTAGTTGGATCCTTTGTATATTTGATATCTTCAATGTTTTCACAATAAATCCAAGAAAGTTGAGCAAAGAGTGTGCACCACACCAAAAGAAACACCCTTTTCATTTTAAAACTATTTTCCTTGTTTTTTTTACTTCAATTTTTATGGTGGTCTAAGGTTAGGAATTACTCTCACACACGGGATTCTGCAAAGGAATAGATATTATTAAATTCGTACACTTAAAAACCCGTGAACAACATAAAATGCACAAAAATTAATTTGCATAATAATTTTAATTTTGTGAGATAAGCCCGCAAAAACTGTCAAATCAAAAAAAAACACCATAAATTTTTCTAGGCAACCGTCAAATAAACATACTAACCAATAAACTCTCTATGTAACCACAAAACTCCATAGCAATCATTAAACCCTCCTATTAACCATAACACTCTTCTAGAAAAACCATAAAATCCCTCAGAATATTACATTCAAATATTAATGCCGACTACAAACCGACAATAAAAACCCACATAGAGTCATTAAATTCCTATAACATATGAGTAAATAATTTTTTTACTTGGGAACTTTGCCCCCACAGCTCAACCTTGCGTAAAACTAAACGTTGTTTTCAAAACCGTTTGATAAACACTAATTTGCAAAATCTTATTCCGTCTAATTGTTAAACATAACCAAAATTCTACATAACAAAACATGATTTAACTTTATTCTGCGCATACTTCTCAGCATGCAAGAACAGATAGAATCATAAAAATGTAAAGAAATGCGTGATTGCATTGTTGTGAACTGAAAATGAAGTTTCATAAGAAATTGTAATAAATCAACAATCGGTCCATCGAATCAAGCTGACAGAAATACAAACGAATTGAATACAAAAATTTATGAATTATTGCTAAAACGGATTTTAGGTGCGTAATTATAAAGTAGTATCTGTATCAAATTTACCAGGCATGCCTTTTCAAGGTATTATCTATTAATATTGCTATTTTACAGATAACAATGCATTAAATGTCCAAGTATCCTGTAACAGATACATGCATGAGTATCTTGTGATGTGCATATCTAATGTGTGTATTTGCGGATTATCAATATGTAGAATTGTTTCAATGTTAAGAGAATAAATCTGGTAAGACTAAGTTGAGCTCGCAAATAAGACTTTTTTAAAATCTCACTTCAAACATTAACCTAACAATC
>JAHZNA010002496.1:0-29312 GCA_027743935.1 Sinodicranocentrus sp. ZH6
CCCGATTTCAAACTCCAAAGAAAGTCCAAGTTAATCTTCTCGTGTAACTTGGTTCATGCCAAAAATTCACAATTTTTACATTCCTTCTTCGGATGAATTCTCTTGTTCTTCTAAATTGTATTTTTGAAAATTCCATGGAACTCAAAAACGTTCCTTTAACTTTTCTTTGAGAATCCCTAGTTAGTCAATAGGATCTCTTCTCAATTTAAATGACACTTCCGTTCCGCCAATATCATCCATCCTAGTTGACTTCATTTTGCCATAATAATCATAAAGAGAGCAAGCCTTTACATTGTGCTCACCATTTTACCCTCTAGAAAAGCATATTAATGCAAAATGTCATTTAGATAAACGAACATTAATGTTCTCACCGTTGTCTATGTCTATTCAATGCAATATGACTAATCACTGCTAGCCAGATTTTTTTGAAAATCTTGAAAAAATACATTTCCCCTCCTTCTAGTGACAACCTAACTCTCACACTATTACACATCCGCTATATTTACTCCATGTAGGCATTTCATTTTACACAAGTGATTCATGACTAGATTGTTCTAACAAAAGCAATAACGATAAAGAAGAGAAGACGTCACATTATAATAATACATGACCTGTTCGTGCTCACCATTTTTAAGAGGAACCAAAATTCACAAAGAACGACTAGACGCGATAATGGTGCATATATATATATGTGATGATGATGATGATGATGATGTTGACGATGAGGAAGAAGAGATCAACAATATTCACCATTGGCTCCTTTTTACTCGAAAGATGTATGCAGGCATATCCATCCCATTAAAAAAATCAGTAAGGCACACATCATGATAATGCTATGCAGTTTTTGAATGCAGTGTGTGTCTGCTCACTTCACTTCCCTGTGAACAAAACAGAAGAATGAAAAGGATGATGATACAACGTTGTTGAGGATGATGAGATGCGAGTGAAGCTATCGCACTGCATTTGAATATCTTGTAAAAGCATCTCGTTTACATCAACAAAGGCGACAGGAGCAGAGGAGATGAAGAAGAAGAGAAGAAAAAATCTAAAAATGCAGTCCGCCCTCCTCCTCCCTGCCTACCACTATCATTGTTATTAACGCAAGTGAACACGTCCAATATGTATACGTGTACATGTGCATATAGCAAGATTGTGTGTTCGGAAGACGACAAGCTAGCAATATTTTTCTTCTACTTCTACTTCTACTTACGATCTGAACCAAACCAAGAGTCAGATGCAGGAGGACTCATGCTAAAGAAATGAAGTGGAAAAATAGAGGAGAAAACGTGTGTTTTTTGTCGAAGGTTATGTCGTGGGAATATGTTGAATGTAAAAATCTCCGTTCACAATTCTCCTATCTCTGCTCTGAAGACCTACAGTTTTTTCACAGTTGTTTGCTCCTCTACAGAAAAAATAATATTCTGTTGCATGCGTAGAAAACAGATTCGACGAGCAGTGCCTTTAAAAAATTTGTGGATGCTGTCGTTATAACTGGTAATATTCATATTTACATATTTCTATTTCGTCAATAGTTTAGGATGAGCAAGTTGTTATAAAATTGTGGTGAGCTGCTTTAGGTAGACCTGAAATGTGTATATCTCGATGATGACGTTCAGCCAAAAAATGGTTGTAACTTGTAAGGATAGGAAAGATAAGGAAAGGTAATATGAGGATGATGGGGAGCTGTGTAATCGTAAATGTCAAAATGCGTCAAGTGAATGGGTTTGAAGTGGAGTCGACTAGAGTTGTCAATTCCATCATTTTGTATGCTTGGGGAAGTGGAAGGTGCATGATGAATTGTGCCTACGGCTATTTTCAGAAAAATGAAAAATTGTCAGATTTGGTAACATGACACCACAACCGATTTTATGCAAGACTTATTGTGAGTGACCATAAAATGGCTGCTTTATGTTCATTTCGGAAAAAGCAAAGTACAATAATTTCACTTAAGTGTTATTATTCTGACGAAAAATATATAACAAATTACATGCTTGATGATTTGACCATGTTTAACATAATTGGCATGATAATATGTTAATCTTACGTTTTAAAGAGTCAACCAAGCGCAGTATATTTTTTATCAGCCGGAAGTGCATTATACTTTGTGAAGGCCTTAATTTCCCTTCGCCTTCTTCTCAAACACGATACTTCTATTATCAAGAATAAACAAGAAAAAGTTACATCTCATTTACAAACACTTATCACAGATTACCACCATTGGAAGGACAAGTTTGTGGTAACTTGTGCTCCAAATATCATGCAACTTTTATTCCAAAAGTGATAACAGAAACTTCTTGACAACATACAACTTCCCATAGAGTAAAAATGGCGTGAGTAAATCAACCGTAAGTGTAATTGGTTCAAATATCATCATCACATGCACACAACCACTGTGTATTAATTTTCTTGGGAGAGTTCACATTACATTAGCACAGCTGCATTTTATATAATCCACAGGCTACTCTGTTGAGCTTACCGTGATGACGAGATCAGACTACATTCACATTCATCTACACGACAAGATAATCTAATCCAAGGTGAAGGAGATCGAGTTAAGTAGTAACAAAAAACTCCTTTTCTCTCTCCCTCTTTTCAGTCTTTTTTTTCTCACTGGAGGAGCATCCAAAGCAATAAAAATACACAAATCTAATGTAGCCAATCTTGTATGGATGTGTAAAGCACATGTAAAGTCTTTTTTTAATAGGGAAAACGGAAATCTTGTAATATCTCGTTTAGCACAATATTGTTGTTGGTTTTAAGTAGATATATGTCTAGAATATTGTAAAGGGTACTAATGCACAGTTAGTTGTAAAAGAAGAAGGGAGAGTTTTCTCATAAAATTGTATTGTGCTCTTCGTATGCATACATTCTTCCGGGCATCCTTGCATATAGGGTGAGGGTGAGTATAATAGAGAGAAAAAAGTTTTTTTTTGAAGATAAAGGGATCCCATAAGAAGGAGCATAAAACCGTAATAAATTCGTAATGTTCCTCATTTTAACCTTCCGTAAAAATGGACATGGGAGCATCAACAACAGCATAAAGAGCACCACTGCCACCACACCGCACAAGCACAGTCAGAGCTTCTGGTGCGGACGCAGCTGAATTCAAGTGCAATGCGGCGAACTCAAGGGAAATGGGATGAGGACGAGAGATACACCCTTTCTGTATATTTTAACGGAGTGGGAGAGAGCTGGATTGAAAGGACAAACCATGGAGTATTATTTTTGAACCATGTAATATTCAACTTTTTTTCATGCACGCAACAACAACGTGGGAAGATCTAGCACAAAGCTACAAAGACAAAAGTGATTTTTTAGTATCAATCATTGTAATTAATTCCTGTTTTCAAACTTTCCAATTATTTCATAATGATTTTAGTGATTTGACCAAAACCTTGAAGAAAAAAAATCACAAACTACACATATGATTTTATCACACTACTACCCTTGATGAATTCCCACTCGGTCACCGGACCAGGAGAAGAGGCAACAGATGCAATCAACCATGTACAAGTGTGTAATAGGACAATAAATAAGGCAGAGATTCATAAAAAAGGAGAGCAAACGACTATGAAAATAAACGGGATCATCATCACAGACATTTTCTCCCCGACAATGGACTCCTCTACAGCATCATAGAGAAATATGTTTGTATTGTGTATAGAATGAGCATTAGAAAGAGGGGATAAAATACAACAATTCACAATCCCAAATAACTACTGTTCACTGTGCAACTAAAGACCGCTTCTGTAACACTCTTTGTAAGTGGCAATCAAATGCATTACGTAGTAATAATAATAATGTGATGTGATATGTGATGATGATGATGTATACGGGGTATTGAGCTGAAAGTCGTATATAGAGGGATGTCATATTCTATTACATACATATGTATATATTTAAGGTGGCTTTCGAACGATAAGGGATTTTTTTCTGAACTAAACCAAAAACGAATTTTTCGCTGCTCTCCTCTGTCGAATGAGGAGGACTGTGTGGTATAACAATGGAAAAGGGATCATCATCCTCGTCATCATCATCATCATTCTCCTCACAAGAATAAAATGATTCAAAAGAAACAGCAGCTCTCTCATGTTGGCTTTTGTGTCAATCCTCTTGTATTTATGTGTGGTGTAATGAGGATTGTTTTCGAAGGGGATCACAACTCTCAAGAGTTCTCTTATTTAAAATAAGGGTTATCCTTGTAAGTTGTGAGTGGGTCGAGAGTCAAATGCCAAAAATATAAAAATTGAATTGACAAATCAAAGAGTTTCTTTGATTTTACTAATAGCTCTTATTTCTTTATTTTTTCACATTCAATATACCAATCCTGTCATCTGGTGAAATGAAAAGGATATTTCACAATGTCATAAAGCTGCCACACATATCTATCTGAAGGAAAGAAAAAAAATGAAGGAGATTTTAATGATGAAAAAGTCGACAAAAGGAAACGTGGGGATTTTTTCACAATTTAATTTTAGCCTTTCGTGCCGACTTTTATCCCTCATGTGTGTAATCTGTATTCATGCTCACACACAAATATCAATTATGTATGCGATTTGAAATCCTTTTATTCTTTATTTACGTAGTGTATAATAAAACCCAAAGCGATATACGATTCTTCAAAATCACACTCGGAATATAGTTTACAAAGTTTACGTTGACTCCCTTCGGGGCATCCGACTCTGGTATAATTTTTCTTCTTGCTTTTCTTCTCACTTCTTCACACTGGTTGCGTTAGCGGAGCCAATAGTTCCCACTATGCCATCAGTAACGGGAATAAAAAAGAACAAGGCGAGAAGGGAATTTTAAAGGTCGGATGTCAAATCACAGATCTCAAGATTCAACTATTTCTGCGCTTTTCCACGTAGGCAGATCAAAAGGAAGTCTTTTAACACCCCGTTGGATTTGGTACATGCGTAGGTAGCGATTTACTAAAATATAAATGAAAAACTGTTTGTTTAAAACATTTGTAAGTGGATCATTGGATCAAGTTTTTCTTGTAAAATTTAATCAGATGAATAGTTAAAATTCATTAGAGTTTAATAGGAAGCTAAATCAAGTAGTGAGTTTAGTAAGAAATTGCACACTACACTTACTAAAGACGACATGAAAACTTCACGCAACAAACGTCTAAATCCACATGTATCCAGAACGATTTGGCAAACGGAGGAAGCTTCACGAGAAGAAAGGAGAAGAGGAGCTGCTACAACTCATAAATTACCTGGTTGCCTTTTAAACTTTAGATGACTTGTTAATTACTAATTAGCAAGGCTTTTGGGGCCTTGCCAATTAGTACAATGTAATCTCACCCGACGATGATATGATGATGACGGTATATATATATATATTTATATATTGGTATATAACTATGTAGGACGTATGGAATAGCAAAAATCGTACGCAATGTACGCCTTTTACGACCACACATACCATTCACTGCAGTAAGCTTTTTCCAAGCATACATCCATTCTCCCACTTCAACTCGAATATATAAAAAAAACTTGTAACATGCAAAAATGGATGTAATGGATGTAGGCATATAATCTTAAAAACTCTGGTGGTGGTATAGTAGCAGCTGTGCGAGCTTGTCATATAAGCCATATATTCACTTTTTCTCTAAACGCTCCATACATTTCTATTAGCATTCTTCTCGGCTATCAACATCTCAATAAAAAATAATTCAATGCAGTTTTCGCCCCTCTCTGCACCAATAAAATGGAAGAGTGGGTCTGCTTTGTTTAAAAAAATAGTGTTAGACTGCGTGGAATAATATATGTTGTATAGGCATAACTCAAGCTCGACCTTTTTTGCATTCTCGCTCAATAACGAATGGCAAATTACTTTAGTTTACAGATTAGTCTGATCACAGTCGTAATTTTTGTTGTAAAGAGTAATTACCATGCTTAATTTGTGCATGTACAAAAGGTGCACTTGAAATGAGTCAGAGAGTCAGAGTTGAAAGGATGTAAAAACTTTGATGGATTTGATTGATACAAATATTTTTGGAGAGTGAGGGCAGCCAATATGATTTCCTTGAGATAAATTCATTTGTGTTTTCCTTATAAACACATTTACACTTGCTTGTGAGTAGATTTTTAATGAAAATGAAATGAATACAAAGTACAAACAGTGGTTCACCTTCCAATCGATTATTGACCATTGTGCAATAATATTTACGACAGGAGAGAGATCAGAGATGGGCAAAGTTTCTAATGGAAAATTAATGGTTTTTTGACACGTCATATTAGTAAATATCACTTGAAATGGTCAATGCACACGGGAATGATTAATTGTGAAATGATGACCAAAGTCTGAAAGAATAAAAATGATAAACTGCCTTTTTTCGCATTCATATTGCAACTTATACGAATCTGAATAGTTTTCAATAAACAAAAGAAAACAACTATGCCATCTACAAAATTTGAAACAATGAGACCAGCCAAAACAACAGGGTGTTTACTTTAACATTTTCACAATAGACAAGCTCCTCTCACAAGCTTATTTTGTGTGAATTGGAAAGCACGTAATGAATGTAGGACGGCGATTTATGCAACCTTTGACAATTACCGCGTTTAAAAGTAACCCTTTTTTCATCTCTGTTTTCTCTCTCGGCATAGACAAAAAAAGAGTATTTTGTTTTTTTAAAAAAAGTTTTGTGTGAGCGTTAGCAAACATTTAGCGACAACATGAACACGCTCCGGTCTCTTGTGACGGTGATCATGATGAAGTTGTAAAAAAAACTTTTTTTCCTTAGCATTTATTTTATTATTACGCGTGTGAGATGATGATGACGGTTATTGCTGCACTTTTCAGTCCTCATAACAAGGTTTGTGGCACAAGGATTTTTTGACAAGTTGTAGTAAACGCAACACAACGCTGTTTCTCTGCTACTCTGCATGATGCGTCCAATTGCATTAAACTTAGGAAAATGTGAATTATAAAGAGTCTATTAGATTTTTCACTATAGACTCAATATGAATATGCATGCATATGTGTTTGTCTTTCGTATTCTCTTTCTTGTTGGCAAAATACACAGTGTGTAAATATAATAATATGCATTGCATTTTACTAATAGTCATCTCTCTCCACTTCACTCTGCTGTAGAGAGAGAGAGAAGAGGAAAAAAATTGACATGCATGGCTGAACTTGCATTATTCAAAATGTGAGAAGTTAGACTTGTCACAGAAAACTGCTTGTTTTGTGGATGATAAAGATAATGTAAATTTGCAATGTGTCATCGTCTCACACACAAAAGTCCTCGCATGCAACTCATGCAATGTGCTCAATGTTGATTTAAGATAGTTATCAATTAGTGGAGCATTCATCAACTTCTCATAATGACACTTGTTTCTCGTTCATTTCGATACTCTCACGCAAGAGAGTGAAGATTGGTGGTAATTTCCCAATTTACTGTAAGAGCCACTTGGCTCATAAATATCAACAGGATGAGAAACAACACACATACCTTTCTGTTTGCTTTTATTTCAACGAGATTTCGAGTTCACTCTCAGCTTTTAATTCAATTTGGACTTGTTTCTCAATCCCCTACACCATTTGCTTTTCAGCATTTTCCTTGCCTAAAATCCTACAGTGAATCACACGAGGAATGTGAGTAGGAAAAAGACATTGACTTGTGAATGTAACAGTGCGCCATCTTCATACATGGGAATGGGGAAGCAAAAGTTTCATGTCGGTTTTGTTTGAGTGTCGAGAAGAATGCGAGCATTTCATTGCGGCAAGATTGTATGTTGATGATGTGCGATGATATGATCTCTACCATTGTCCACTCATTGTTGAGTAAAAATTTCGAGAAATTTAGATTTAAATGGGATCGAATAAAATGTATCGAATTACATTACAAAAGAGTATGAGAGATGTAGCAAATGACACAATAAGAGAGAGGAGATAATATATTTGTACAGTTGGGGATCCCATCGACGCTACATTGACTGTGGTTTAAACAACCATAATGAGTAAACCGCTAGGCAATAAAACAGCCAACCATGTCAATTATTGGCAGGCAAGGTGAACCAGCCCACATTCAGGTTGATTTTTATATAGTGAAAAAAATAGTCAATGTAGTGTCTGTCTACCTCCAATCCATTGTATATGCCTCCACACCTCCGGTGGTAAAGAGCATTTCCACTCAGCTCATCATGATCATCATCACAAGAGGCAAGAGTAGTAATATCAAAATGGGTTGTGGTCGAGAATCCCTCATATTTGGGATGCTGTATGTATTGTGAGCAGAGCGTATAGCGGTAAGAATACTAATGATTCTCTACCAAAAGGTAATAATGACCAAAAATTTTGCAATGGTTTTACACACAAAGTCAAATTCGATCTGACTCAAACGTCCATCATCATCATTGGGGATATGACATGTCGAGTAAAAAAGGAAAATTGTGCAAAACGCTCAACTCCTATTCAACTCAAGGACATTAGTAAAGTTTTCGCTGTTTCATGGTTTTTACTTGTGTTGGAGGTATCGTGACTAATTGTAAGTCGTGATGGAGTATCCCTTTATTTTTGTTTTTGTGTAGAAAAATATTGAATCCATGTAAGAGATAGGATAACATCGTCTTGGTTCATTGCTGATAAGCAAAGGATGAGTAATAATTACTGCACCAATATCATATGCATAATGTATACACAAATAGATATTGTTTCTTATAATGAATCCTCTTAATTGAAGGTGAGTCCACTTCCCAATTACAATTTATTCATATCCAAATTATCAAGCTGCCACAAAATCGCTGTAACAAGTTATATACACATCCCATCTCAAAATAACTTATGACATGACAGCCACGCCACGCTCCTTTTTTACTCCTGCACAAAAATACTTAAAATCTGAAACATTAATTTTATTACCACATCATCCCTCCACCACCTTTTACGCATTTGCAGTAACAACGCACACGTAACCTAAAACCCACAGAGGGCTATGTCATTTTATTGTCTTTCTGTTCGGCATTAAAAACCTCTCTAGCCAAACAAGTATTGTTGCCACCAATGATCATGATCATGATCGCTATCCTCCTTTACAGATGACTAGTTTTAACTCCACTTTAAATTCACCCACTTTAACACTAGTAACTCACCTGAACCACACCACAAACTTAAGTTTACAAAGCGGCAAAGAATAAATGAGTTTTTAAACGGTGGCATTTCCCCATCCATTCATGGCCAGGATTTGTTCTACATTTTTATTCAAATGGTATCTCATTCATGCAAATTTTGTGCAATTTGTTTAGAAATTGGGAATTCAAAGATACATAATAATATGTTTTCCTACATGCTACGCAGCTACTTCACTTGTGTGTGAGCTAGCCTAGGAAAATAAATCCATTTTTAAGCTCATTAAAAAATCCCGAACAAAAATATACACTGCTCCTATTTGAAGAGTTGGTTTATAGACGACATCCACGTCAAGAAATGCTCTCGACACGTTTAATAGTTTCTCTGTCAATGCAAAATGCTCTATATAGGATGTATGCACAACATGAATCCTATATATAAGATATAACAATCTATAGCTGTTAAATATGCGCAAATTCTAAATGGGTTGTTTTCACTCGCGCTTCATTTTTGTTCCCTTTTGACTTGTGTTCCTCCACTCATCCATGGATGTATGGGTTTAATCGCTTAATAATGGCATAACTGTTTATTGTTCTCTGCTTAACTGATGAAATCAAGCGGAACGGAAACAAAGACGAGAGAAGGATGATGATGATGAGATGAGAGCAAGAGATAATGACATACAGCTCAAGACCAAACGTCTACTGGGATATATATTTGTACACTCTTCTCTATGTACATTTTTGTTGATGTTTTTCTACCACGAAAATTGTGCATAGTGAATTTAACAGAAAACACAGCTAGACCATACACACACAAGGAGAGTTCTTTTTCTCACAGATTATATTAGCAATATGTAATGTGTGGAAAACGTAATTTATGATATTTAGTATAGTAGCACTCTATTCCTCTATAAGTTTGTTTAGGGATAGGATCTTATCTATATGTATTTATCTGTTTTTTCATCTGTGCTCACGCTGCAAAACGCATTTTGGTTTCGTGCTGACTTTCAAGTTTAAATGGATAGGCATTCACATGTCAGAAGTGGAGACGAAGGCAGAGGGTGTGAAGATAATGCGAGAAACGTAACAAACAAGCCAAATGATACAAAAAGATTGCATTGCTCACTGACTGACAATGTGTCTTTGATAATAAACACTATAACGCTGTACGATATATCCCCTCTTTGAAGAAGGAATGAAGCATGATACAAAAGTGTTTTTATTTTTGCTGCTGAAATAGCTCATTGGAATGACTGTATTGCGAAGATATTTAATAGATTTATGAAGGGATTGCATTGAGTACACAATGAACATGACTGCATTGTGAGTGTTGACGTGCTAATCTTTTCATCAGGCAAAATCGCTCGCAAATCCATTATGAAAGGATTAGAAAAACTCTGTGAGCTCTACTCCATTGCTTTTTTATGAGTTTCCCTTTTCATCAGCTAGATTAGATCGGGTCAAGTCAAATTAACCTGCTACATTTATTCCATCTGATTATTTTCTCATATGTCATAATTTAATTGCGATTTCAAAGACTGAACAACCTAGTTATTTAATCGGAAATATTAATTAATGAGAAATTAATTTTCAGTGTCCGTTCCGCAAGTCAGCATTTTAAAATTGGGAAGGCGTGTTTACAACATTAATGAAAGTAGTGAACAGACTCGATTTACGATTAAGATAAAAATGTGGATT
Source organism: Sinodicranocentrus sp. ZH6 (assembly GCA_027743935.1). NCBI lineage: Eukaryota > Metazoa > Arthropoda > Collembola > Entomobryomorpha > Entomobryidae > Sinodicranocentrus > Sinodicranocentrus sp. ZH6. The sequence continues at coordinate 10,782 of JAHZNA010002496.1, forward strand.
TTTATAGCTTTCCAGCACAGCATTTTAACAAAATTCCTAAAATTCCTTTAAGTCAATCATTTAAAGGTATACAATTTACACAAATGTGGTGCGGCAGGTCTCTTTGTGCTTTTAAAATAGATGTTTTTTTTCCTCTCAAGAATGTGTCGATTCATTCACAAATTACGAAATGTACTCTACTTTTCCAGTCTTGAATTAGGTACGTAAAACCTACATAGATCCCGTGACACTCTGTAAATTGCCAGTTGAGACGATCCTCACATTTTTCAAAGAAGCAACTTCAATCTCTTTCTCTTCCTTATCTCACCATAAGTGGAAACTTTTGCTGAAACCACATTCTCCATCCAAGGTTTCATTTCAAGTCGTATCTCTTTCCAGGACATTCTGAGAACTCTATCTATCTGAGGAGTCCATCACCTCATCATTTTGATCCCCTTTTCCTTCTCACAAGCTGACTGAGATTACTTGAGAAAAAATAAGAAAAAGATGAGAAAAAACACTACCGTGGAATCCTCAAGCGAAACACTGTTACTTCAAATTTGTCCTCTTAAATAGCAAACTCTTATATATGTGATGAACCCATGGGAAAATATATTACACGCTCATAAACTAAATGTATATTCCTCTCAGACTTAAGCAACGTGTCACATTTTATTTCCCATCTGCCCACCCTCGCAACCTAAATAGGATTAAAAAAGGATGAGGGAATTGACTATGACAAAAAATATTTTTTCACGATGAGAACCGGTGATGGAGAAAGCTTTGGTTGATCCGCAAAAGAGATATTTAAAAGGTTTTCTCCTTTTTTGCATTCTCCCATCCCTAATAAAATTGTACATTGTACACATGCACACTTGTCCTTTTTTTCAAAAGAGAGGACGTAAAAGGCACACCTTATCTGATATTGATGCACGGTGCTACTTACTTATTTGACACGGGTGGGCGTACATCTATCTCGCAAAAAGCCAGATGTTTATATAAACTCTCCATGTCTCCTTCCAGCTCTCTCAGGGAGCAATTTTTTTGCTGATGTCGTACGTTTATTATAGGTAAGCTTGAAGCAATATTACAGCCTGTGTGTAGGTTCCGTATCGTGTAAGTGAGCCTCAAGTGGATACAGGGAAAAAAGGAGTATTTTCTGCTGAACAAGACTTTGAGACGGTCAATTACTCTAAGTGCTTGTTTGTGTTCATATTTTTTATAATGACTTTGCCCATAAAACTTGCACCGCCACCGCCGCACACCACCACCAGCACGGTGCTAAATCGGTCCCCAAAAAGCCGCGAGGAGGTAAGCAAAAGGAAAAAAGCTCTGCACAAAATATACAATGTATCCGATATGTCTTTATGGGTATTTTAGAGGAAAGAAAGGCTTCACGTTTCCTAAAGCCCATGCCACACACCGCAGTGCAGTGCGGGGAATGGAGGAAACTCCATTTTCGGACTTGTTCCTTCCCTCTCTCGCATGCAATCCGATGGACTATGAGCAACCAACAACAACAAACGGGAATGTAACCAAAACCAAGAGGAAAATAGAGAAGAAAACGTGAATGATACCCATCTTTTTCATCTTTTACTGCAGAATTGCCAAAGTATGCCCATAGAGTGGTATAAAGAATACGAGACACATACAGTGCATTCCTTTCTTTTCTTTAAAAAAAATATTAGCGTTCTGTAATGCAAGTTATTTTTTTTTCCACACAAGCATAAAAAAGTGAACTCCAATTCTCGCTCATAAAAAAACCATCTCAAGAAAATCATTGCTGACGGATGGATGGGAAAAGATGAACGGAATAAAATGTATTTTTACTAGAGACCCTGTATTTCAGAATGAAATGAATAAAGAAAAAAGTTGTGTTTGCACAGCAGAGTTTTATTTTTCAGACTTTGTGTTTTTATTTTTTCAGTAGTAGTAAAAAACGGACAAATATATACATATATATATATATGTATACCTTACGTACTAGCATTACTTTTAACCCAATTTATTTGTTGTATGTCGAGAAAGAAACTGAAAAACAGGTATACTGGTAAAATGGGATGATCATAATATGCATAGAGACAGGGGAATAATATATAGGGATAAGTAAAAGAGAGAGTTTTTTTATCCTTTACGTCTTCCAAGTATCATCACTTAAGACGTACCTACACTTCCTTTTTGCATTATCTGGTGTTTTTAAAAAGAAAAAAAAAGTTTAGTAAAAAGGGATTCATTCCTTGTAGCGTACATCAAAATCCACTAAGGAGGAATTCGTCAAGCACTTCCATCAAGTTTCCTGTAACTGTAGCAAAACCATTAATGCATTGGAGTTAGTGGGGAGATAAGTAGTAATGATGTGAATGAATTTACACAATATTATATACCTGGGAGAAGACAAAAAATGTTTTTCAGGGTGAGCATTTGAGAGTGGCGTGTGTACTTAAGTCTCCTCTCGTGAATGTGTTGTATTATAGAACATTATGCATTTTTTCTGCTTTTGTCTGACGATATCATAAGTACTGATATAATTCATGTGTATAAAAAGCTGACGATGCATCTTTTTCCTATTTTCATAAATTCGGATGATGACGTGATGAAGAAACTGCCGCAAGGAAAAAAGCTCTGTTCGGTTTGAATTGGTTTAGAGAGGCGGAAGGAGTGAAAAGATATAGAGGAAAAGGCCTTTAGGGGATTTTTTCTCCTAAAGTTGGGGGGAATGAGTCATGTATACACTTGTTTATCCAGTTAATTCCTTATATACATGTGTTTCTCTTTCCAAACGGAGATGTAACCAGAAAAACGGTTACAAAATAAATACAAAATTTTCCTGTCCAAAATCGTTTAAAGTTTTTTTGTGGAAAACTTTGAACAGTTTGAAATTGATAATGACACAATTGCAATGTAAAAAATGTAACATTTTCATTATCCCAAATTAGATCAAAATCACACTTAAGTGAGTAGTGTAACATGATGGAGTAATGAAATATGTACGATGTCCTCTACAGCTCAAGCTCACAAAATCCATTGCATTTGTAGAGCACAGCATCTAAACCTGTCCCTGTGACCCTCTCATAGAACAAGCCTACAGTGTAAGTACACTACACTACTCTACTGTACTGATTTGTGAGGTCTCCCTTCAACAAATCACCACATCTTGATCCTATCACTTCCGTCTTTTACCTTAAAATAAGGCTAATCAACCATCCTCATCTAATCTCCTTACTTTCTGTCACGTTTCTCACCCCATATATTTCCCCATATGGGGAGAACACACTAGCCCTCTTACACGAATACAGTCTCTGAGGAAACTAAAAGGTATATCCTCATAGTACTCTCCTTACTCTTATAAGCTTTAAGCACGAACCAAGGCCTTTTTATATCATCTCTTTCATATATGTAGTTATATCCATCGCATAACGAGCACAAGGCTCGTGTGTGTTTGTGTGACGCAGTTAGATTGTTATTAGATGAGGAATGTGTCGCAGTTCCTTATCCAAAGTATTCACAAGAGAAATTATAAATGTGCGACAATATGACAATAAAAATCATGCATTCTCATCTGGTAACGACGACAGCTAGCCAGGAGGCAGCCTGCTTAATACCAGTTGCTCCAAGTTGCGACAATGCTAATCTTTTAATGTCATTAAGTTGCGCAATCCCTCACTCGTTCTGCACGCACCAATGAAAAGCTAGGACAATTCCGCTACCCTTGTAAACAAATGCGTAAATAGAAATAAAAGGGTTACATGGCAGTTTTTTTCGAAAATGCTCACGCAATTGTGAAGTCTACTTCCTAAAATATTTGCATACAATAAAAATATCTTAGAGTTACAATAGGCTTGTATGTTAAATACTACAATAATACTAATAAGATTGTGCGTGCGATGTGCGTACACGCACCAAGTTTGCTGTCATCTCACCATTTATTTTATCCACTTCGTCATTCCTACACAAATTATCTTCAAACCTTTGGTGCACAGTACAAATTGAAGTTTTCTCAAGTACCTGACAACACTGGTAGATTTGAAAATATGTGACCATGATATCACGCTCATTGTCACTCGTTGTACAACTTGTGCAAATTACACTTGAGAGGATGGACACGAAGGAAGGAGGAACAAGAAGTTTACAACAAAATATAAACTGCTCGCACGGGTGGAAACCAGAGAGCTGGCTTGTTGGCTGCATGCCAAACCTTTTCATTTTTACTTGATCACATTTAATGAACGGGGTAACCAGCAGGCTAATTTTACTCCTTTATGGACTACCACACACATATATAAAGTACTTGTTTGAAAAATTACATTCTTGATGTAGTTTAATGATTTAAATTTAATAAAAATATGACTATGAGTTACTTTATGAATTCGACACAGTCTGATCTACTATAAATATGTTAGTGGTTTGGCCACTATTAAGATTTTATTGTGAAAGAATGAACTTACAAGAATAATATTTGTGAAGTGAAATAAAAAACGCTAATTATAACTGGCTAATTTTTAACAATTGTTTATTTCGAATTACAGCATGGAAATAACTACTGGTCATACCAAACACATACTTTCTTCCTCCTGTTCAATCCTTGTGAGTGAACAACTACTACATTGGTTACTGCTGTGCTAGTATGACCACCACATCACGCCGACGACACCAGAACGATGGTATTTTATTGATGACTTGAGGTGATAACCTGAAAGGTCCATAATGACCTCCTCGCTTCGCTCTCAAGAGAAGTTTTTATATATGTAGTTAAGTTTTTGTCGTCGGCTCGGCTCTCTCTCTGCCTGGCTGGTTGGTTGACTAAAAGACAAGCCTTTTTATTTCTTCACTGTAGCTCCCTCTCCATCCACCAGAGAGGAATCACAGGGCAGAGAAACTCTTACTGCGAAAATAGTCTTGATGTGTTTTTCTTTATTTTTCTTCTCTTTTTACTTCATTTTTTTACCTGCTCCGCTCATATCCCTTTGCTCTTATGTCAGTGTAAAAATATATCTTCTTGATTTTATGAAAAATCAGCTCGTAATTTTTTACACGCTTTCTTAAGCAGCTTGAAAAGAATGGGCATCGATGTTTAATACAATTTTTCTCTTCCATCTTGTGACAAGGTTTACGGTAAAATGTAGAAGGTGTACTCGTAAAAATTTCTGAAGGAAAAAAAAATATGTTTTTGGCTGTGAAAGGAAGAGAGAATATGTTTGTTAACGTTTTCAATCCATTTTTCGTGGATGTTTAGCATGTAATAAAAACGAAGAAACCGTAACCACACCAGGGCACTCTCCTTGTAACAAGGAACCCAGTCATTTTTTATGATGCTCGTGTCATCACCGCAAAACTATGGTTGAGCGCAAGGAAGTACAGACATGGACGAGGAAATTGATGCATTATGTGTAGATGAGTAGAAGACATGAGGGATTATACAACGAGAGAATATTGGATATTCTTACGTATATATACAGGGAAAAAGTGTAAAAGTCCATTTAGGGGAACAGGATGTTTTTTAATGCTCAACTTTGCTCACTCGTTCGTTAAACAAATAAGCTGTAAAAGATATCGCGTATCAATTGAGCTTTTCACCACAAAAAAAGACTTGAGAGAAGGAGAGAGAGGTGAACAAGTTTGGAAAACTTAATTTACCTCAGCTGCTTCAACCTCAAGTAAGATGGGTGCGTTTTGTGTTCACAAAGCTGTAAAATTTAATATCATTTAAAGTTTTAGCGAACAAAACAAGCAACGGCATGTAGAGAATAGGGAGTGGGTATTTTTTGGGGGAGAAAATGTAATTTGTGCTGTACGCCTCTTGGACTCATGTTACTCTTACTAGCATTCAGTTCTCCAGGTGCGGATACAAACTTTTGGACAAAACTACTTGCAAAATTCTCCCATTAATATAAAGTAATACAAAGCTGAGCTCATTTATTGAAATTAAATCCGACTTTAAAAATTAATAGCGACAAATCCAAATCATAACATGTGATGGCGTTATTAACCCAAATGAATTTGTGAATAAGTAAAGCACTACAATTCCATAATATCTGTCTTCATTTCCCCAGCAAAGAACTGGCTACACTTAAAGGGGAAAATGGGAGTGATGATGATGTTAATACAAAGTGGAGTATAGAAAATACAAAAAGGAAATGGAGGACGGTCTGCTCCTCTCACTCGCTCACTCACGACGACTCGCATTATCAAAGACGAACAATACGGAGCGAGTTGAAGCGCAAGAAATACGTATAAAAGAGAATGGCTTATGTGAGGTTTCTCAATATCTGTTATTATTGTTTCCTTTCTTCTCTCTCTCTCTCAACGCTGGATACTGGATATACACACATCCCCATAATATGATCCATTGTTGGAGTATGTGTGTATTTACAAAGGAATATTATACCTTGTGTATACCATCAAGAGTGTGTATGTCGCGAGTGCATAACTATTTTAACTTTTTCTTCCACTACCGCATTTTACATTCCAGAGTGAGTAAAACAAGTGAAGGAATATTTTGGACATATATATACTCCTTTCTTGGAAACATGTAGCTTTCAATAGGCCGCTCACACATTGCACACTAGACTTCTCCAGCTTCTCACAGGAGAGAAACGGGTGTGTGTTTGTGTGCATCAAGGAAAAAGACGGAGAATTCCCAACGTTGTTCCGTGCACAGTCGAGTTGTCTTATTGCGTGAATAATTTATTCCGGATCACGATTTGGAATGTTTTGCCTCTGCTTCGCTTGTTTGGGTGCGATGTTGTAGTTGAAGGGAAAAGTTTTTCTTGTATAAAAAAATGGTTTGTATATGCAACACAACACTCACAAGCTTCGCATTCATATCATACCTAACTATTAATGCATGAAATAGTTGGTCCGCTTCCTTCTTTTTCTATGCAGAGAAGCTTCTTGTGCGAAAGGAGAGAAAGTGTGGAATTTTTTTTCCTTTCTATTCAAAATGTACTCGCGAAATATGAATACTGTAGAGAGTACTAAAAAGACCAGAGGATTCTTTGGTTGAAATATTTTTTGAGTGTACCTCCACGATTCAACTTTTACTGGATAGGATTTCAAAAGAGTTTTTTTTACTTTTGCATATGGCAAAAAAAAAGTTGCGTACGATTTGCTTAAACCTGTTTTTAAATTGGATGGCCCTATCAGCTTTACAAGTATCACGAGTGGCTGCAAGTCCGCATTCTCAAAGCGATTCACAAGGTACTACCCACATGTGTGTAATTTTTCTTTGTTATAAGAGCCCTCTCCAATGTCATGAAATGTTTAATGGAATTGCTTTGTTGTGAGCGGCGTATTGTTCGTCCTCAGGGATAAAAATCCTTGGAACGAAATGAACCATAGACGGAATATTCAATATAGCATGAGTTGAAAGTGCAATGATGATTCATAATGTGAGTGACCGCAACTACCGATTGAGAGATTAAGGTAGCGAAGTAACAAGACCACCAACTAAAATGTGAGGTAAAGGAAGCTTCACTTGTGCACAACGGATACTCGCAAAAAAGAACAAAGGAGCAGGACTCGAAGAAAATTTTGTGCAAAATCTGTATGTGACTCAGAAAGAGAAAAAAATGAGCACCACTCGTGCACATATTTGTTCTTGAAGCAATCACGCAAATCGCCCACGCCTTTTTTCTTTCTCTCACGTAGCCCGTTTAAAGAAAAAGCATAACAAATATAACAATACTGGAGCTCTTTCCTTTTACGCATGGATTTCTGATAAAGTGATAGCTTGTGGATTTAATTTTTGTTCAGCAGAAATGGTATCACATGCAGCCTTTGCTGAGAAAGTTTCAATCTTATCTCCATCAACAGAACGCCTTTAGAGAATTGGCAATTTAACCACTATCACGTTCACTCTTCATAGCCATTTCCTGTGTAGCATCTTGATATCTTATGAAATGATGCATAAATGAAACTTCTTGATTTCTAGTGTATCCAATCATCTCCAGTCACATGGGTTTCCATTTCGTTTAGCTGCTATCCTTTTACATAACCATAAAAACTGAAGGTCAGATCAGCGGGGGACTATATTATTTGATGGTAAAAGAATTCATTTGCCCTTACTAATCCTTCACGCCTTTCCTTGGCTCATTCTCGGATGCTGATTTATTTTCACCTTGTAGCTACACGCACCTAAACTGATGATAGTATATGATTTTTTTTAGAAGCGTAACCCTTTCAAACTTATACACACCCACATGTTTTACATCAAGAACACACGCAGATGGAAAAGCGTTCATTTTAGGTAATTACAAAAATGTTTCTGCCCGCATTCCCGGATGAACTTGGAATCCTTTAGTGAAGCCTGTGATTTGCTGAGCGATTTGCGCGTTTGTCAAGAAATTAATTTTGTTTCGCTATTGCCTATTGTTGCATTGTAGGCCTTCCACGAATGTAACAACAACAGAACAACAAAAGCCATTCAGACGTAATGTCCAGCACATGTCCTTCAACTAGAATTGACATGTAATTCGCTAGCATATTCACGATCCATTCACTACGCATATATCTCATGTGAGAATGATGATTGCGATAGACTTACACAAGTGTAATATATGGAGTTATATAGGGAGTTGCTGTGCGGTGGCACAGGAAATGAAATTAATTTGTGTAGCTCTCTTCATCAATCGGACCATCATTCATTTGGCAACATTCAGGTTCTTCCTTTTCGCTGGACTGGACTCAATCAGTCAAAATGCAGGGGTATTAGGTACAACATATATGTGATTCACTTACTTAGATCACAACTCATTTCCTCGAATGAATGGTGCAATCCAGTTTTCTCTGACTTCCGTTTGTCATGAAAACTGGGGAAATCACAATGAAATGCAGTCCCTATGGAATAAAGGGTAAGATGGAGTATAGATACTTTACACGAATACTTCCAGCAGAAGTAAAAAATGCGCATCTTATATTGAAACTCGTTACATTTATGCATTATTGCTTTTCAAAATGCGATCATTCAGCGAAACGATGGTTGAATGCTTCATTTACACAGTAATTCAATTGATGAATGAAAGCATAATTGAATTTTGCCACAAGAAGTAAAATGCAAGATGAGAATAGCATTATTCATTCAAAAAGTGCTCCTTGCTAGATTTTCACAAGATGCACTTCCTTCGATTAATATTTTTCATGCTATTTCCAACCATGTGCTCGTAATTGCATCTATAATCAGATTTATTTTATGACCTTAATAACCCTGCACGAAAATGGTAGTCACAATTTTCTGACACATGCTTCCGTTCTCACGTTTACATTGGCAAAGTTTTATAATCATACATGTCGCATGAGGATGGGAAAGTTCACAAAAATGGATCAATATTCTGTGCAAGTATCATAATACCCCGAATCCCAATCTTTCCCCAGTGACTTTTCAATGGATACTCTATATAAAACAGTGTATGCAGCACATGTTCTTTCCGTGAAAGATATCAATCTCGGAAGGTCTTAAGTGTATGTTTCCAACTGAAAACTGCCCTATGTCTCAGATTTCAAAGGGAGGAAAGTTCTAACTTTTGTTTTCCCGTCTTTTTCTATAATTCACATATAAATTGCATTTCTACAAATTATGCGAAAAAATGCTTTCAACTGAGCCTGAAATCCGGTAATGCTTGAAATTTGTAATAAGCATGAAAAACCGTGAAATCGCTTAACTGTTATGGACAGTCTTTTCTTTTTCACAAACAATTGAGAACCCTCTCTAAAATTTAGCAGGAGCCCTGCCCAACGATACACTTTTTGTGTAGTGAAATAATTTGAAATGAAATGAGCCTCTCTTTTTCTCTGTGTTTGAAAGAAAAGATTTTCAACCAGTTCCATTTTCAGCAGCACATCAGGTCTCGTTTTCCTTACATTTTGTGCTTGTTTGCTCTTTACAATTTGCCTTTCTGGCATTGTGTGAAAAAGGCATTCTCCTTGCTTTCCTACATTCATGAATACTCTTATATGCGCTTGCTGCACTACTTCACCTCGCTCCCTCCTTCCACACACTCCCGTCGTCGTCTCACAAAGCGAATGGTAATGAATCCACTAATTTGCATGCCCAACTTGTTAAAGCACTCTCTATTCTCTCTTTCACCTTACGAAATAACAACTCTTACTACAAATGTTGAGAAGTTTATTCCAACACTGGCTATTTGCTAATACTACCGCACTTTTCTCAACTGCAATGCATTAGTGTACAAATATATATTTACTTTTGTGCTATATATATTCCACACTGATGATGATGATGTTCATGACGCGAGCTATAAAGAGAAAGAGCAAAACTATAAATCTATGTATATGTATATCTAACTGTGAGTATAACTTGAAGAAGTGAAGAAGGAGGAAAAGTTGAAGAGTTTTCGTACTTTCTCCTACTCCTCCACACTCCCACTCTCACACAGGATTCTATGCGAACCTATTCTCCTTTAAAGACATTGAGGCAACTTACTCGAGTTGCGATCATCATGGTTCTTCTTCTATTCTTTAGCGACCACTATCCCTCCTAGTACCCTTGAAAATGGTGGCTAAAAAGAAGTCAAGCATGAAGTAAATAGGCACGTTATTCTCAAGAACTGGGAGAAGGATGAAAGTCAGCAAACGATTTCTTTCTAGACTTTAGCCATATCATTATAAATTGAACAATGAGAGGAAAAGAAAAGTCAGCTCTCTCACTTTTCTTTTTTGTGTAATGTCAGAAAAGTAATGCAACTTCTATCGTCTTTCCCTTCTACTACAACTCACACACGAATTATTCTCTAGAAAAGTATCATGCTATCTTATAATGCTGACTTTTGTTAAAACATAGGAAAAAGGAATGGGAAAAATATACATGTGCGTAATGTTCGCATACTTTCACAACTCGAAGCTAATACTCAAAGGGCTTTCTTCACCAAATAATATTAGGAAAGTTTTGTGAGGAAAAAGCTGTGCGTAATTTCTATTAAAAATTCATTGGCTGCAATAGAAGCCATAAAAATTAAGTCGAAGGTAATTTGGAAATCAGGCCGTGAAAAGGTTACTCGCTGGCTTCATGTTTGAAATATTTTTACGCTAAGTTTATCCTTAATTCGATGCAAGTTAACGAATAATCTTTGTTTTTATTATTACCAGTATTTAATAAATGAAGTTTTAACGCTTCGATCCACATTAACGTTGTCCATTGTGTATAAGACAATTATGCCATTATATGTCTTGTATTGATTCAATATTTTTTTCTTTACGCATAATAAAATCAGATAAATATGAGTTTAAGCAGTGGTGTATCATTATGGACATTATGGTAAAGACGCATAATATCATATAGATAAGCTTGTACAGGTCAAATCATGTTAAGTCATCTTCCCACACAGAGAGCATCAAACATTAAAAAGCTGTTTGAGTGCAGCATTCTACTTTTACTTTTAATTTGTAACGTTTAAAGCTAATGCACTTATACTGCTAAATCCACTTACATGGATGCATAATCCACACCATAACTTAAAGTATTTAACACTTGTACAGTGTCGCATTTCAAGTTGATATAATGCAGCGGAATGGAAATGGAATGTAAATAACACATACTACAGTACATTGAATAGGTCATATATAACTAACTATATGTATAAAAGTGCTATCAGTTTGTAAGAAAATAGCCCATTATAACTATTACTTTACTCGGGTTTTATATATTGGATGAAGCATTTAATGTACATAGCAAGTTTAGACTTTGACCCATGTTCATTATAATAAGAAAAGAAGTTATTAGAACTTTATTTGTACAAATATACACTATAAAAGTATTGTAAATCAACAACTGACATCACATCACAGCTCATTCAGTTTATACACAGTTTGATATAACGTGTGGCTCATTCCATGTTATGGTTTGACTTATGGTGCATGTTTCTAATATCAACTTGAATATGTCAGTGACAGCTGTTAAATGTTAGTAAATGCGGTATTGTGGAAAAAAGAGCTGCTGTTGTTTTCAAACTTGTCATAATGTTATTGTTTGTATACTGAAAAAAATAAAGAAAAGTTGATTTTTTATATTGAAAACATATTCATTACATTGTCAAACGATGCCAAATCGGCTTATCCATTGTGCTCCGGTGGATCACCACAGAAGGAAAATTGGCAGTAATCAAAACTTCAAGACGGCTAAAATTCGGAAGGATCGAGTCAAAACTCGAAACTTTACTGTGGAAGATAAAGTAAGTAATTAAAAGATTAGACATGCCTCCCCTTGTTTCCTTTGTTTTTGATAATAAAAACATTTGGTGTTTTGTGATAACTTTCCAACAGATACGAAAGTTCAACCCTGGAAAACCACTCTGGATCGCGTTGACTGTTGCAGCAGTTGTGGTGACTATCATCTCTGGTGGAATATTTTGGTTAAAAAGTTATAGTTTTTCTTGGTAAGTTTCACAACCTAAACGGGATGGAAAATGGAAACAGGAAATTGAAAATCATGTGGATGTTGGATTTTATTGAATTTTGAGTGCGTATCCAATCTTGAAAAATATTCTTTTCTCCACCATCAGTCAAGTCACTACATTTTTTGTTACTTTGTCAGCATCAGCCGCAGTCATACTGTGTCGTAATCTTATTTCAATGTAATCCGGTTATCTTTGTTATATATATTCCTCTTATATTTATGTATATATGCGTACATATATTATGAATGCTCTACGTATTTAGCAAAAAAAGGCGAAAAAATAAATGTTAAACACGTGCAACCAAGTAAAACTAATCTTTTAAAAAAACCAGCTTGAATTCTTCTATCCAATTAAGGAAAAAGAATGCTGCGTTTTTGGGTGCCTCCTGGAAATCAGGAGGAAAGATTAAACGTCAGTTCAATTCACTTTTTCTAGAGAAGTAATGCATAAATGCCTTGTCGTGTTTTGAACACTTGAAATATATTCCTTTCTTTGCTGAATCATGCAACTACATACTCTGTTAACCCATTCCTTTTTTCCCAAGTTGTGTATTGTATATCAAAGATATATTAATAGATAAATTATTGTTACATCATCACACTAAAGAGTTTGTTTCACTTCTCATCAGGATTTTTACATTTTGTAAACTCAACATGACAGCACCGGCACATATGGGGTATCAAATCAAGTGTACATCCACACAATATTTTATAACTTATAATCCAAGTTCGTCTGTGCGTGCATCATTTGTTTCATATATTTTTTTCTTTGTGGTTTTTTCTATATTATACCGTGTCCTCTGTATCTATATTCTATTGACGGAGCAGCAATCGAGCGATCCTTTTTCCTTTCATCTTCACCCTTTTCCCCATTCTTGTTACTATTAAATTCTATTTGAGCAGTGTATTTATTACACAGATGTGAAATACATATGTACATCCGTGAATGGTATACCTTTTTTCCGTGTTGAAGCATATGTTCTATTATATATTATGTTTGTGTTCGTGCAATCTAGGTATACCTCAAAGTTATAAAACTTGTAAGGCATTCTCTCTGTCAATATATACATCATGTCCCTCTGGACCATTCCTTTGAACACTGCACAAGACTTGATCGCTTCACTCAAGAGGACGAGGACACCTGATGGGTTTGTTAGAGGCAAGGTGTTTCTTCATCTCTCAGCTTTGGTCCGTTCCACTCTCATGATTATTGGGGGAAAAGGGTGGAATTATTTTAAACCCTTGTTTTTACCGAGTCTTATCAAGTTAACAGAAAAAACTACATGTAATAATAATAATAATCCTTTATCTGAACACGCAAGGAAATGCATGGCCATCCTCCAGAATTCTTCTCTAGTGTCTGCCAACCATTGCCTGGTGGTGATTATTGAGTAAATTCCGTAGTGTAGTTCCATCCCGGTCACGTTTTGGAATACTATGGTGTAATTTTTAGCTTGTCATAAGTCATATTTTTCGCCTTGTTGATGATCACTATTTATAACTAGTAATTTTTGAAGGGTAAACTTGAAATGCGATTTGTTATCAATATTTTGAAATTATTCTTTCCCTTGTCGCGTTTAATTACAATTCATTTCATTTTCCCAATAAAACTCAGCACACTCTGGAGAACTAAGCATGTCATATAAATCTCATTTTGAGTAGGTATTTACAAGAGTTGGCGGATGGTGGTCGCTTCAGGAAAAAATCCTATTTCTGTGCCTACCCACACAAATGGGATGACATTGTAAAAGGAAAATGTAGATCCCTATTTAGTTTCCACTTTTCATGCCTTTTTCATCAGCATAACGCAAGTTTGAAAAGGGGTTCTCTTTTTGGTCTTGTGTTCTTGCTTAATCGCTGGAGTTCGTTTTGGTCGGTCTTCTGGCTTGACTGGTTGCCGGCGCTCTGTTCTCTCTCTCCTCACTTCTCTGCTATTATTCCAAAAAGCCTTTTTCAAGCTCACTAATTAATTGCACCAGACCAACAAGCAGACACAAGCTGGCAGAAGAGGAGGAGAAGAGAGTCGAGTGCGAGGTAGCAACATAAAGACCAATCTTTTAGTTAATGGGATGCACGGATATATAATATTAAAAGTACAACTTTTCCGTCTTGTTGCGTATCCCATACACACATCCCCTTCATCTTTCTTGTGTAATTTCCAAGGAGTGGAAAAGTGTGTGTTTCTCCTCTTATGTTTTTTCATCAAGAGAAACCTTTTTTCTTCAACAACCCTACTTTCGTCTTCCTTTTTTAGAATGCATCATTATACGGAAGAGCAACTTCATTACGAGTGATTTCCAGCATAATGCTGGTGTTAATATTGGCTTTGAAAAGGATACATAAATGGTGTGTATAAACAAACCGACGGTACCACATGCGGTTTTATCATCTGCCTATGTGAGTATGACTACGCTATTGAATACTTTCGTCGCATTCCATTTTTTTCGATCTGTTTCGTTATGAGTGGACATAATGTTGCAGCAGAGAGAATCCTGCTCAAACAATAGAAATCGGGACGGGAATTGTAATTACAGATGGGATTTTTCATAACAGAAGTATTTATACAAGTCTCTGTACAACTTCCTCTAACAAGGCTATCTTTATTATAACAAGAAGGCAGGTTTTGCCGACAAACCTGAAATGAGCAGAGGCTACTTTTTTCCCCAAAAAATCAAATGAACTTCACCACCTCATGTTATCAGTGGCTCAATGCAACTTACACAAGAAACATTGTGTCAGTGCCACTTTGCGAGAAAGTGATCTCTTGAAATAATTAATTTCCTAATTTAATCCTTATCTTGTACACAACCACAACCCTTTCCATTTAAAGTGACAGTTTTGAATGGAGTATTGACTCAGCTTAGAGTTTCAACTGTAACATCCATCATGTACAAGTGACTGCTTGCTTCCTCCAACCTTTCAATATCACTTTTCACAGTAATAAAGGCAAGCCCCATTAATCTCGAGGTTGTCAACATTTCCAACATAATTCTACCCCATTCATTCAGTATAAATGTGTGCACCGATCTAAAGCTGGCTATTATACAGGCAAGAACATCATTTTAAGTATGGGGGATGGTTGGAAATATCTACGTAGAATTTTAGAGGAAACCCTTGGAGAGTATTTTATTACCTCCCATTGGCAACCCGTCTACCCTTTCTGATGAACGAGTTAAAAAGATGGTGAATATTAGATCCTCCAAAACGGTCCATGCTTTAATGCGATACGACCATCATTCCGTTTTCATTTCAGAGAAAGAGATGATCATGGGAATAGGTTTTGGTCTACTTGTGGAGACTTTGGAGGCTTCAGAGAACGTGAATTTAGGAATATTCTCATAAATTCGTAGTCAACTCTGGTTGGCAAAAGTGGTCATCGTGGTGAAATACGCTGGCGGTGATTGTTTCCATTCCCTCTCAGATCCTTTCTTTCCACCTCCCAGATATTTATCCTAGTCACACTGCAAGAAGTGAGCAAAAGCTGTAAAAATACAGAGTAATGATCTTGCGGAGTAATGACATTGTATATTTCAGGTTCCGAACTGCATCATCATCATCATTTGGTATGCAATCGTTGTCATATATTTAACCATGTGACACGAATGTACGTGACAAGCTACTGTCAGGGTATTAAGCCTAAGCATACAGGAGGAGGACGACTGTATGACGTATATTTACTATGTGGTAACGGAAATATTAAGGGGAGTGGAGTTGGCGGAGGGGGAACTGATGCAATAGTGAAACCCAAGCACTGATACGACGAATGAGCAACCCGTGCCACATTGAAAAAACAAGGGGCAAACGCACAAGTTCCCCTAAAGTTTTTCGTGAAAACTTGCAAGCAAGGAGTAGCAGCAGAGTGAAGAGGGGAGCTTCCGCTCCTCGCTCCATTTGCATTGTCCTCCAACTCCATTATAATCTGGAGGGACGACATTAACGTATTTATGTACCGGGAGGAATATAAAAGCTTACAAAAAATCTCACCGTGGCTGGAAAGATTGTAGATATACTGGATTTTTTTAAAAGTAGCCATTGTGTCACCTCTCTTGGTGTGAATAAGTTTGTCATTAAGACTCATTCATTGTGCTAATTTGATTGTTTACAAAGAATCTTTGTAGCTGGGATGGTCAAATTGTTTTACATGATACTTTATTGCCTACCCATGAATAATATATTTAGACGGACTTGTACAATTTTCTCTTTTCAACCCAACCCAATTTCTTTTCTGGAGGGGTAAAAACCGAGGTCAGAGTAATCCGTATGGAAAAAATTATATCGAGCGTCGAAGGACGGAACTCATTTATTATTTAAGATGCAGTAGAGCGAACGGTATAAATTTCCTTTTCGTTTTTCGACAGAGTTGTGTGTAGCGCTAGCTTGTATATAACTACAAGAACCCAGTATTTTGGACATTATTGTACTGTACATACATTCATTCACTTAAGCATGTTCACTCCTCCTCACTCATTCTTCATTCTAAATATTACATATTGTATGTACATTTATTTCACGAGATTGGAGACTTACACGAGTAACTTTCATTGAGCTTACACACACGTACCATTTATCCGAGAATACGAAGCGTCTTGTTTACTCTCGTCTCTTTAGTTTCCAGTTTCCCTAGGTATCCCCAGGAAAATCTAAACAGGAACCGCAAGTCAGCAAAGCAAGCAAACACAACAACACTCACACACAGCCACGTCCACATCATCCTCACATCACATCAGCACAGATAGCTCCTATAAATACAACGTGATCTGAAAGGGAAATGAGACGAGAGTGTAATAATCACACGGTTGGAAACTTTGCAAGGCCACATCCTGGGCATCATACATGAAGGGTTAACGACTCGAGGGAAGAGCAAGATGTATCAAGTTCATCATTTTCATCATCATCGCATGCTTTAATATTGCCATGTCTCGAGATTTTTTTTCTCCTAGAGGAAAATAATAACATCACTTATAACGTGTCCCTGCTTTCTGGGCTTACCAAATTTTTATACAGCATGTTGTTGCTTTAGATGTATAGAGGAAAAACTAGCTATCGGAAACTGACATGTTGTCAACCTTTATAATGCAGGATGCTATGACTTTAATTGTATTATTCAGATAAGCATTTTTTGACAGGGTGGTATTGAAACTTTGAAAACGAAACTAATAAAATTACAAAAATAACATGTAGGCATATTAGTTACCGTTTTACAGTGTGGAGACGCGGAAGTGAAGAATGACGTGCTCGAAACTCTCATATAAAACCATATTTTCATTACATAATGTCATCCAGGTCTACTTGCATACATGCATAAAAACATGCACTGAACTCCTACATCGTATACATAAACCATATAAGCGACCTGTATAATTAATTATCGTAACTGATATCAGCCTTTCATATGACAGATAATTATTATCCTTGTTGACGGGGATAGGCGAAGGAAAAACTAGCATAAAATTGAATTGCGAAAGCAGAGACTATAAAAGTACCTTCTGAACAAGCATTTTCTTATTTATTTATTTCCCTCCGTTTTTATCAGCTTTTACGTAGGATTGTATGACATGCAAAATGTTTTATCGTAGTGTTCAAGAAAGGATGGAAAAATGTGTAAAGCCAACCCTACCTCGTCTGCCTTATGTGGAATAAAATCGTGCAGGATTCCGAGTATGACCAGTAGCAAATCCGCACTCATGTCTACTCAACTAACATTTTGTCTTAATAATCACCTCCATCCCCTTTCCATTTCGACAGTTGTGTGAGCATCATATCATGCAAAGAGAAGGAAATATCTGTCCGCCATTATCATTTCGTGAACCGGAGCCAACTTTACAAACTTCATGGGCAAAGGAAAAGGAGGAAAATTGTACATCATCATGTTTATCCATTTTCATGATTTAAGCAAAACTACTAATTTCACGCTAAGCAATAACATTTCCCAGTAAGCCCTCAGTGCTACAATAAAAGACAATATTAATGTGTCAGAGTTTATAATGCATTCTTTGATCATAATACTGGAATTATCATAGAAATCCGACAAGTAGTAAATTAAGCAGTAGAAATCAATGAATTGGATCAAACATCCTTTTGAACTCAGTCGCATCAATATCATGTCTTATCGTTATAGAGGGCACAATAGCTGATTAGGGTGTTTT
>JAHZNA010002496.1:29408-45984 GCA_027743935.1 Sinodicranocentrus sp. ZH6
GGGTACAATAGCTGATTAGGGTGTTTTTATCCGTATGTATTGTGCCCATCAAAATGTGCAGACATTTACTATATAATGAAAATTACAACATATTGATATGGAAAAGGTATATGTTGTAGAAATGCCATGGGCTTCTTTATTATCATTCTTTGTAAAGTTTTTTTTAGATGAAATTCAAGTCTCGCTTGAATGATCTCAATCCATTCATATTAGTTTTTTTCTTCTCCAGCCATAACATCAAGTTACTTTTGGTGGACGGCAAGCACAGCACAAGAATTGAATAAAGAAAAATGAGCTTTTTGCTTTGATACTTTTTTCCACGTTTACGAGTATTTTTTTGACCTCACTTTGTTAGTTTTACAAGCTAACATCCATCCAGGATTTCAACTACATGTACTTCCTTACATTAACAAAAAGGGATGGTAGCCGTCAGAGTGTTTCGTCGTGTTCATTCGTTTGTAACGAATAAGTAATGGCTTTATATATATATGAATCTCTGGCTGTGTTATACTATTTTCATGATTTCATATACTCTTTCCTCCCTTCCATACACACTTCCTTTTTGTTTCTCGTGCAGCTTAAGAGACCAATTTATGTGATACTTGCTCCGTACACAAAGATGAATGGTATAAAACCAAGCATTTCCACATATGGACATGTGTTTTATGTTCAAGAGGAGCAAGCTTATATTTTATTTACGTTTTTGAGGGATCTCACTGACAGGCAGAAAAAAGGGAGTTCCTCATCCAGTCACTGACTGACTGAGTGAGTGACTGTGAGCTACACACAGGAAAAAAAATCAACCGAGAATACTTGGTACACACTTTGGTATATACGTTGTTGCACATAGCAAACAGGAATATATCTATCACAAGCACAAGAATCATATCAGCATCATCATCTCAGCATAAAAAAGTGAGGATGCAGGTCTGGGCAAGACACTCATCACATCACATCTAACTCGATTCCTTGGCAAGTGTACCAAAGAACTTGTAGGAATATATATGTATACTGTTTTTATATAAGGCTGTGAGCGATTCTCCATGGCTTACATTCTTTTGAAATTTATACACCACGTAATATGAAATGGGCATACAAGTAAACCCAGATGTGTGGTTCCATAGGGAGAAATAGAGGGGACAGCCGAAAAGTTTGTCTACTTTGATAAGCAGAAAAGTACTGATACGGATTCCCAAGATTGTATGACGTGTCTGTAGGAAAAATAGTTTGCAATGTGCTTTGACTCAAGTTCCATTCGATACGATAGGAGCAACACACAAGTTAATTGCATCAGTTTTGAGTTCATGGTCGACTTGACTAAGTTGAGCAATAAGAGGTAAACACTTGTTCAACAAAATGTGATTATCCTGTCATCTTCCTTTCAAATTTTAAACTGCAAAATGCATTGGGTAAAAATGAAACGCAATATATTTAGGAATGGGAATGGCTTTGATATACTACGTTACGTGGTTATCCACCATAGTAAAACAATTTACAAGTTAACCAACAACCCATTCACAGATTGCCACTCACTTTGGTGTCATTGATGGTTTTCTTTCTCTCTAAACATATACACATTCTGGCTTCTTTCAAAAGAATAATCGCAACAGAGAGAGAGAAGAGAGGAAGAAAGCTTGAGTAGTAAAGGATTACAAGACCGGAACTTATCCACCAGATCTCACCGCTAGTGAGCCGTATCATTTCCAACCATTTGCTTTGAAACACAAATACAAAGAGGAAGATCTAGCAACATCCTTTTGTTAACTTTCTTGCTCACCATTTACTCCGTATTACTTATTTACTTGTGAAGGAAAAAACATACAACTTCTTCTCCATAACAGAAACCGTTTGTATACGGAAGGGTATTCCCAAACACGAAAAGAGAAAAAAAGTGCACAAGCCTGAAAGAGATAGAAAAAAGGGCCCTCACTTTGTGAACCCAAATATGGAAACCGCAGTGGAAACCACATATATTTCTCTTTCGTCTTATAACATATGAAGTATAATAGGGAGCCATTCATACAAATTTAATGGAAAGTTTTTTTTGTTTCTATCAAAACATTTTTTCTACTGCAGCTCACCAAGTACATACTTGTGTTCAGTTGAGTGTGTGGTTTGTACTTACAAAACTTGTGAAAAAGGAGGTGAAATGGTGAAAAGGTCTATTGCTTTTAGTGTTTTTGGTTTTCACCAAAAAGGAAAATGAATACAAACTAGGTAGGCAGACTATGAATTTTCCTGGGCATGTAAATTTGAAAAAAGATATTAAGTATTCCAACAAAATTAGTATGATTATCAGATATACGCATTACTCTCTGATTAAATGATAGTAGGGTGGTAAAATGTTGGAAACAATAGCAAAATTGCGTCATGGATTTAAATGCACAGCTAGCATTGGCCAGGACAAGTTTAGCAGGGACATCTAAAATTTATGACAAAATTAATACGATTGAGATATGGGTATAAATTAATTCGCATAAATACAAGTTACATTTTTCCCAAACAAACAAACTTTCCCTTGCGATGTTGCGAAAATTATAGAGGTACGAGTGGTGATAGATAGTTATAGTTTTTAAAAGGGATAAATATATGAAACAAAAACATTTCCCAGATGGAAAAAGGAAATGGTTGGAAATATAAAAAAAACTTTCTCTGTTCATTCTATTTCTCTCTAGTAGTGGCAAACTTGTATGGATTCAGCAGCAAAGTAGAAAGGAGAAGGATACAAAGTGAGAGAAAGAAAGGAAAAATACATAGAAGCGGAACAAAACGAGTGTCATATATTTTCTAACAAATCCTTAGCAAAACACTAAAAACATTGCTTTAGCTTACACCAATTTCTTTAAGTAAACTCCTAAAAACAGATCTACTCTGTGTGTGTGTGTTTCTTTGTTGCTGTGATAGAAAATGAAGAAAAAGACTCTTCACTGGAAAGTGAATGCATGTAGGATTTCGTTTTTCGTTTTGTTGCGTTATTGTATACCTTTTTATTCTCTGTTCGGTTTTTATACAGAAACATACACACACGGGCAGAAGAAAATGAAGCTAAATTATTAAACAGCTACTGGAATCAGAGAGAAAACCGACATATTGCTCCGTCTTTTGCTTCCCAGGGCCGTTTTTATTATCTTTTACGAGATGTGATGGAGCTCACATAGAGACACGCTGGGAGAGACTTGCCTAATACGGCATGTGTCTTAGGATAAAGATATGCTATTCTTGTGTATACATAAGAGAAACATACTGTCTCTTTGGATTTTTCAGCGTTTTTCCGAACTGGTAGATTTTATGTAAATTATGGCATCTTTCGTCCTGTATCATCTGTATGTCTTTTCGTTATTTACAACGACAGTTGAAGCTTTTGCTCGCTCAACCAAGCATCATTTCCGGTTCTGTCGACTAGAAAGAAATCCTAATTAATTTTGATCATAAGGAAATTTAAAATAAAAATCGCAACAGCTAATTATCCTGTCATGCCCTGCCTTTCCGGTTCACAATTGTTGTCATCTTCGCCTTAGAAAATGAAAAGCAATAATTAAGCAAAGGTTTTTCCTAATAATAGAGTATGTGATACAGATTGTGCAATCAGTAAAGGGTAAACCATATTATACAACGAATGGGAAGCCATCTAAGTTTTTTCCTTTTGTGCTTCTCAAAACTGGCTTCTAACATTGAAAGCATATTCTCGTATGGAGAAGTCCTTCCATCAACAAAACTATGAAACCCCTCTCGCTTCATATACTCTTCTCCCCTTAGTCAAAATAATGCATGATTGTTTGTTGAATTTCTTATACAAATCTCTTGCTGCCAGTAAACGAAAAACGTGAATAAAAACCATTTTCCAAAGAGGATTTACCATTTTCCCTTTTACTTTGTAAGACTTTTTCCCTTTTTTTCTCTCTCTCCACCAGATTACCATTTTCCAAACAACGACCATATAGTATACTACCGAGAAGCAATTATTGGTCGAAATAACAGTAGTTACCCATGATAAACGATCAACTTTTATTCTTTTGCATGAGCATTTAGAATTACAATGTGATATTATGGCCTTGCCTAAACTAGGGGAAAGGGGAAGGAGAGAAAGGGGAGAAATAAATGAAAAAAGAGCATGAAGAAGCCTAAAATAAATGTTGGGAGCATTGTTACACATGTGCGTGTAGTGGTTTTCCTTACAACACAGTATTATTATAAAAGATGTTAGACATTTTCCCATCAGATTGCAGCTATACCACCTACGATTATATTATTTTTACTTACTTTTCTATTTCAACTTCCACATCTGCCAAACTCGATAATGTTCTTGAAGGAGGAGGAAACGGAAAAAGGAAGAAAATATAATGAAATCATTTTATATGCAGAAAAAAAAACTTGTCTCCTCTGGTTTTCCTGCATTACGGTTACAAACTTTTTTCCTCCCAATAGACAGCAAACAATTGTAGTATCTTTTTACCGAATTTCGCCGTGTGTCGGAATGATGAGGATGATAACAACGTACAAGAAGTAAATTCTTTTTTCTCTCAATGCACTGATATAGAGTATTGAATTTGGTGTAACTTTTATGTATTTCCCTTCGTATAACATTATTATTATGTGCCCCGTACCCATTCACCATCACCATTGATCAGTTCCGTTCCATGCGTGTGTGAGCATGTAAAGAAAAAGGAAAAGTATTCATTTTCCTATTTTTCATATATCAACCAACTCTCTCAGTTTGCACTGAACTGGAGAGAGAATAGAAAATGTGTGTGAGAATAGAGGAGAAACTGGATGGAATGATAGTTAAATGAAAGTAAAAGAGAAAGAATCTATCTCCTGTCTATCTTTCCCATCTAATATTATGTATCCTCTTTTCCTTTTCTTTTTCCTGCCATTCCTCTCGTTCCCATTTGCCGTTTGTATTTAATGGGCCATAAATTGACTTGACTATTACTATTCCTAGTTTTTGCTCACTTTCCCTTTGTCTGGTGTGTGTGTATGCAGACTGCTCTTTTCTCATTTTGCTGTATGGAGTAAGAAGGCTACCGCTTTATAATGGTCGCTTGCTCCTGTCCTGGGGAAACATGGGCTTTCACACTCGTGTGTGGAGTTCTTCAAGATGGGGTACAATATGTATTAGCTTTCTAAACCATCCCTTTGGTTTCTTATTCATCCTTTACGTGTCTTTTGTGTCCAGCTGTATTATTCTCTGGGATGGAGAGCAGATTACGGTATTTATTGGTATTGTCAGAGCTGCTCGCAGTGTACTTTATAAAAGAGAGGAGCTTTATGAGATTTAATCTTGTGTTGGAATGCGTTATGGGAAATACTGCATAAATAATTCGACTTAGCGTATTTGATTGTTATTGAATTGTTATTAGCTATATGCTATATTAGCTTTTAAACATATATATTAAGACAGCCAAATTTAGCTAGTATGAAAATTCCAGGCTGTGAACATGCATGTAGAGATTTTTCGAAAAATAAATATCATTTTAATGGTAAATACATGTTTACGTAAAGTTTTTATGTTATATTGTTAAAAGACAGGTGCAATACACGCTTGAAGTGTTTATCTGATTACAATATTCCGTTAAAATGAGAGCTCACAACTTTATTTTAGCTATGTCCCTCCAGCCCAACTCCCTTTTTCACCGTCTCATCTGTCTACAACAGCACTGAAAGGATAATGGAAATCACTTTTTCATCTCCATGTATCAAACTTCAAGTATCATTCCTTTCCGCTATCGAATACCAAAAGTGTCTCGAAGGTTAGAGATGACGAAAGGATAGGCAAGCTCTCTTTTCAAGTTTGATTTAATCTATATCTTGTTTAGACCACACACACAGGCACCCTCAATGCAATCAGATGTAACTTATATATCATTCTCAATCTCTACATTTATTATGAATGCCATCAAGGATTTATTACGTGCTTATAGGAATCACCCCATCCTTTTAATTTTCCCCTTGAGCAGAGTTGTGTGTTTTGAAGATGATGAAAATATGACAGCCTCATGTTGATTGAATGTTCTGTTCGTAATTGGATTTTTATTTACATTTGCTCAACAATCTTTCTTTTCACAATTTACTTGTAAGAACGAGTCAGAGATTTTATATAATGTTCTTTTCTGTAAATTCCTACTCTACAAAGAAAGGAAAAAACAACTTTAAAGATTGTACGAGTACATATTCATTATTTATAATGTCTTATACACTAATGATTTTGCTGTTTGTGTGGGGCGAAGGATACAAATTTTTAATATGGAGGGAGAGCGAAATTTCAGCTGTATTTGTTCTACTTATTTTATAATTATGTACATAATTAGCTGGTTGAAATAGTTACAATCTATAATCAACCACTACAAGTATTGATAAGTGTACTGGCTTTTTTCGACAAAAAATGCCCAAATGTTGTACTAAACACTATAACAATCTCATCTATGTTGAAACTACGTCACAGTGAAATTAACAAAGTGTGCAATGCTTACATTACATTCTAGTGCTTTTTAATAAGTGAATACATTTTGTTTGCTATTAGTATTACAGCTAAAATTCGCGTCGGGAAAATGACAATTAAAATGAAACAGGCAATTATCTATATTTCAAGTAAAAGTTATTTTCTAATATAAAGTTTGACTACTCGTGGTCCTCTCCTGATCGACTAAGACTGCTTGAGTAATGCTCCGCACGTCCAAGTCTAGGGGAAAACGGTGGCCCACCGCTCATAGGAGGTAGAACGGTACTCCTGCTGTGGATATTATGTTCTTCAGGTCTGACATATCGACTGGGAGTGTCTTCATCTACATCAAGCTCTGCTGAAACCATTTCTCGTGATCTTCCTAACCTGTATTCATCGGGGGAATAAGAGTGATATGTTTTATGTTTTCCTCTCTTTCTGATATGGCATGGTATGATATGGAGACATGTACGTAGTTCTATGGTATATTACTGCGTATTATTTTTAGCTCTGTGTGTTTTTTAAAAGTATACCTTGGAGTCAATGGTTGAGCTCGAGTATGAACAGAAATTTCGCCAGAACTACGACCTAATCTTGGAGTGAAAGTTCTCCGTTCTGGAATGAAAAAATTAATAAATAATAACCTGGAGACTAGTGTGCTATGAGGAGAGTGAAAGTACTTATAAAGTAAAGTTGAAGCTGAATGTCTTTAGTGGGTGGTGTACGTGGGTGTACCTTTGATTGGAACAATGGCCCAGTTGAAATTATGCAAGATTTTGACAAGAGTTCGTGTATCTAATGTGTCTCTAGAGTGTTCTGCAGAGGACTCGGAAGCGTCAATGGAGCGCTTCTTCCTCTTCCCCAGTCGTGGTCCGAACCACATGCCACCTCCAGCATTGCCACTGTTCTTTTTGTCAAGGTCGATATTGGAATCGTCCTTATCTGAAGAGAACGCAGCCATGTCTGCTGCAGCATCGTAGTACGGGGCGTACTGAGGTTCGTACTCGGCATAGAAGGGGTCCATGTACATTGGAAATCTTTTTCCTACTCTTGGGAACGGAATCAATTGTCGCTTCACTTCATGGAATCCTACAAGTCCATGGAATATATTGGACAAATTTGTGTATCAGTTATTTTAAAATTTTCACCAACAAAATGTAAAAAATAGCTCAAACCCCCTTACCACCTCCATCTCTGCCTATCCTCGGGTAAGGGATGAGACCAGGGGACAGAGCGTTTCCATTCGATCGCCCAATTCGAGGAAATGGAATAATTGAGTTTCCTTTCTCACTTTGCTGGCCTAATGAAATTTTCACAAGAGCAAAACTTTTATTACCCCCGCATGCTACAATTTTCCACTTAATACCAAACACAAAAAAATAACACTCTTGTCTCACGTACCATACGAGCAGGCTACCCCGGCTAACGTCACAACTGCTAGTAAAATATTCATTGTGGAAAATTTCTTGAAAACTTGCTTCTCACAAAAATTACTCTTTTTAAATCGAGAAAGAAAAACGGGGAAATAAGATTTCTTCTAAGAATGTTTTCGTACAGGAATCACTATTTGATATCTTCGGAATACCCGGTAGGGCACTGCGGCAGGATCTCACTTCCCTCAGGTATTTATACCAATTTCTCAGACTCCCTGAAGTTTCCCTCCACTTGGTGAGAAATTGGTATTTTGAAAACAAGTAAAGTGAAGAAAATAACCGTTTTTTCCTCCCTCTCTGTCGCACACAAGACTTGATTAGCTTACATAGAATCATACACGTCAGCATTGAGAGATTAAGTTGATGAGAATTTATTGAGATCTGGAGTCAGCAGGGAACATGAATGAGCAATGCTGGAGGAGACTTGATCTCTAGAAGAAGAAAGTTTGCAGGGATTGTTTCATGAGATGAAAGTTTTTTGAAGCACATCGTGCGACCTGGTCAGTTGCATCATTTGCGTGTGTTTTTCTCAATACTAGAGTAAAAATATCCATATGTTGTCTTATTTCTGGAGAATGGAATGACCTGAATGCCAGCTTAGAAAAGTAAATTGTTGAAATGTGCATGTACGTTTGACTCTAGCTTTTCCTTCTTTACCCCTCTTCCTTCGATTGCTAGAGATAAGCCTGTAATCCCTTTGATATCGTGTAATCCTGTCTCACAAGTTGTGCTATTATCCAGAAAAATACTTTCCTCGTGAGCAAAGTGAACGTTGACAACTGTTTTTCCATGTTTTGGCATTTTAGTCATACCTGACACCTACCTAGACGTATTCAGCACAAACAGGGAAATCAGTGGGCGGGGATTTATGGCAGCTCACTGGGGCACGATGAATCCTTACCTTTTTCCCATATTTGATTTCCAGTCTGAACGAAATAATTGATTTACTGACCTTCTTTCTACGTGACAATTATTTCGTGGGCCGAGAATCCCTCTCAGTGACGTATGATTCCTTCTGGTGGGTCAACTCTATGTAATCAGAATTTATTCCGCTGACTATCCCAAAGCAGTGAAGCGCTAATTGGCATGACTTAAATTTAAATTAAGAATGAGAAGGCGAAAAATGGGATTGAGTAGAGAGCTAAAATCAAATATGTTTTAATCCCTGATATCCTTCAAGTGTCCTCCCACACGCTAAATAATTAATCGGTTGCAGATACATTCATCTCGATCAAGGCATATAGAGAGGAAGAAAATTCAATAAGAAAAGTGTTCTACGTCGTATAGTTAATTCCACCTCTTTGAGAAAACGTTCTAAGCGATTTTGGAAGATATGAAAGGAGGAAAGCCATAAAATAGTGACAATGTAATAAATATTCTAGCACACTGCATGTGTGAGCTTTTGTTGTGTGAAGTTGCGTTTTGATATCTATAAGGAAAGCATCCCTATAGCTTCTTTCTGTTCCACTTACCCACCAAGAGTATCTAGTCTTTCCACAAAAATACCTACATAATGCACATGTGATGCCACACAAACCACAGCGATTAGATGAGCTCATGCATAACATCGTTTTTTCTACGCGAACAGCTTCTTTACTCTCCACCACACCACCATCATCATGATGATTAACATCATCAAGATTTTACCACCCAAGCAGTGAGTGAATGAGATTTTCACTTAAAAAAATACATGCACTCCTCTCGACATCATGGATAAGCAATGGGGAAAAGGTCAGAGCAGACATGTATCCTTTTTACTACTTACCACACTACTACCCATCTCAGAATGGACTTGATTCCTTGAGGGCTTTACGGAGCTACTTTACTCTCCTCTCTTACTACCTCAGCCTCGTATTACATAATACGACATGGTTATCTCTATACGTAGGTATAGTCACCACACCATTTAAATGGACTGAGGAAGAGGGTAACGATGTATTTAGGAGGAACAACAGTATTTGTGTAACAGTCATGTGTACAGTGATCCCGATCTCCTACTTCTTTTCTGGGGTCTTTACAAGGCTCACTCTCACACCTTGTGTCGTACACACAGGATTTTACAAGTGGGAATAGTCTGCAGCAGACGAGGAGAGCACGAAAGAGCCACGATAATGGTCCAGGGAGCAGGAGCAAAAGGATGCTTAAGGGAATGAATCCATTTTATATGGAAGAACGGAGACCAGTCAGTGAGCGAGAGAGGGTAGTAGTGCATTTGATGATGATGATGACTTGCTACATGCTACATAACGCACGTATCTCTATCTCCTCTTCTTCCACATCTTTTTTTTTCCTCTTTGGTTTGCTGGACTAACTGCCGTTTCTCTTTTTGTGGATACCTAATGTTGATTTTGTAATGTTGTCCGTTCCATGGCTCGTTGAGTATAAATATGTCGCTGTGAAGAGCTCTCTCACTTTTTGAAGAGAAACAAAATGCATTTATAATATGACGATGATAATAATATGACGTGCGTGTCTGAGTCCAAAAGTCGGATTCCTTTTTTCTCAATCTCAGCAGTCACTACGTGTTTCTCTCTTGAAACCTGGTAAACCTTAAGGTTCCCTTCAGCATGCAAAGGGCAGATATGCTTTTTTTGTTTAAAAAAAAGTATTTTTTTTCAACTAGGTATATGATTCTTATCCCGGTGGCAAATCCAATTCTATCATTGTATAATAAATGCTCAAATACAGAAAGGAATGAGAGGGATGTGGAGGACGGAGGCTTATCTTTACGAGTTTATTTTATATTCAGACTTGACATTTTTGACACCGAGAAGATCCCCCAAAAAAGCTGGTGCACCAGTAAAAACTTGTGCTGCAGCCAAAAGAAGAGATTTAGTGAATTGAAAGATGTCTCAAGTCAGTCACAGTAGAGTCAAGTCAAAGAAAACCATGCACGGCTTATTCCACTCGTCGTCGTTGGCCATCATCGTATCACCACTGCTGCCACTACACATGAGAAAATTGTGATGTCGGAGAGAAGCCCAAAGTTGAAAAGGGATAGAGAAATAGAACCACTGCTTTTGCATTGTGTCGCTCAAAATGTTATGAAAAGTTTTATGGGAAATTTAAGCCACTTCCATTCTTCAAAACTCAAGTATTTCTCTTTTCTTCTCTATCTCTCTCATCCCTTTAAAAAGGTTGCAACATTCTAGTAAGCGTAGTACCCTGTTGACGATTCATTCCAAGGAAAATGAAGAAATGTTTGTGAAATCAGTATATTATGTGAAATACGTCAAAGTATAGGACTGGGATGAATGTGGTATGTGAGTAAGAGCAACATTCCAAAAACACCCAAAAAAAC
Organism: Sinodicranocentrus sp. ZH6; assembly: GCA_027743935.1. Taxonomy (NCBI): domain Eukaryota; kingdom Metazoa; phylum Arthropoda; class Collembola; order Entomobryomorpha; family Entomobryidae; genus Sinodicranocentrus; species Sinodicranocentrus sp. ZH6. The sequence goes on from JAHZNA010002496.1 coordinate 40,582, forward strand.
TTTACTTAGGGTGTCAAATTCAAAGAGGATCCTTTTAAATACAAGAATAGCTATGACATTCTTAAAGTTTTACCCTTAGTTTTGGCAAGTATTGATTTCAAGCATTTTTTGAAAGGCATGCAAATGATCACAATCTATCTTATATTTTCTGTCTTGCATAGTTTTAACTAAGCAACCACAAAAGAACCAATCGGGAAAATCTGAAAAGCTTACAGAACAGAAGATATGTCAAATTTAGTAAATGAATTAAAGAAACATAGATATACTACAATGCACATGTTTATTCAAACGATTTTCAGCTTACGGGAATAACCTTTTCGGCAAATCTAAAATAACACATCAACGAAGAAAGCAAATCCCTTTTCAAACTCCATTTCAAGGAATTTCATCGAATGAGAAAAGTGTGCACACGAAGTAAAGATAGACAAACTAGATAGAGGGAAACCGCTAACTTGGTCGAACACACCTCAACTTCGTGGATATCTCGGCACGGCTTTTAAGCATGGCTCACCATCCGCTCAACGGAAAAAGTATTTTGAGGATGCGTTTACTTACACACGACGGCTTACACTGTTTTGTTGTGTTGCTTGTGGGTGCAAAACATTATACATCCTTTATCTCCTCATCTTTCGTCAAAGTAAATGGACTACTCTTTGCAAATAAGATTCCTCTAAATAAACGAAACAGTCCAGTCTGAATGAAGGTATACGATGTATAATACCAAAAGGAAAGTATAATGCAGCAATGACGATATGTTTGTGAAAAGGATGTTACGGCGATTCACATAATACACTGTACGTGCGTGAATATACGGATATATGGTTCGAGTTTCATATACCCAGTTCCATTTTCCTACCACCACCTTTACTCCAATGTTTTTTTCCTATAATTTCTTCTCAATCTCAAGATTCACTTTCCTCCTCTTTCCATTATGAAAAGGAAACGTTGGGGGAAGTGGTTGTTTGCTCTTTGTCCGTGATAAACGTATAGCAAGGGGTATCTCTGAGAAAATAAAAATGTTTTCAGAAAAGCTTCGTTTAATATAAACGAAAGCAAACACAGTCACAACAGGGTTTACCGGGAAAAGCGAGAGTATCAAGTAAACCCTCTTGATACACAAACAGGTTAACATTTATCTTTGGCAAAAACATGTCAGGATATCTGGTTTCTAGGTATTGCAACAAAACTATATGATGTGGATACTACGCATCATAAATAAGCATTATGAAAAAGCCATTCAAAGAATTGAAAAAATACTTTCGCAGAAACACAAAACTTTCGCATACGCAACACCCTCTACAAATTCATACCCCAACTTGTAACCACATTCCTTTCTAGTCAAAATGGAAAAACGACCGAGGACAATAATATATTTTCCATAGGATTTGTTATCAAAAAGATTCCTGGAATCAAGAAGGCAATTTTATTCCATGTATGAATGTATTTATAAGTGGAACCAGGGATTCTCAGAATTTATGCATGTAGCTTGCCGGCTCATGCAGGAAATCAGAGAATGGTAAGCTGGCTGGAAGTAGAACATGTCATGCGTTGCATCACAAAGGCACGGATTAAGAAATAAAAGGGACATGAATCTCAACGTTAAGAGGGATGACACATTTCAGATTAGATATCTACTAACTCCTTCATTGCAACTGCAACTGCACTCCGCTCTCGTCAAACCGACTAAAGATTAAACCGCTCTACTAATTTTCAAGAGGTTTTCTCTTCCCTAACCTGGTGAATCAGATTTTTATGTCTTTGAAATATCACACGCCAGCATTCATGTTATCCACGGGGAAAGGACAGACAAGGTAATTCCAGTTGGTTCCCTTTCCCTGGCAAACTGTCAGGATGGGAAAGAATACCAGGAAAATGAGACGCATGGTCTTAAGTAAAAGGAAAGAGTTGAAAGTAGAGAAAAAGGGCTTGTGTAGCATTTCACTGAAAATCCTCGCACATCCATGCATACATCCTTAACTTTTTACATAATAACACTTGTGAGCAAAAAAGGCATAAATGTGCTCAGCATCTAATGTTCTAAAGTAAAAGCGTGCATGACAGGAGACCTGCTTTCCAGCTTTTGTAGACTCATGCCTACACACGCTCCATAATATTTAGTTAGTTTTATAGTTCTCTAGTGGTGTTGCAATAAGACACAACAGTTGTGCAAAAGACAAACTTTACTATATAGCTTGCTCACACACACACACAAGTCTGCAACTTTGCTTTACTTTTCCTTTTGGCTTTTTTGGCTTCCCATGCTTTTGGTTTGACTTAACTTGGTTTTGTTGTTACTCTTATAGAAAACTCTTGTATGAAACCCTTCTGCTCCCACTTGTAATACCAATATTCTTTTTCTCACTCTTTGTATACGTTTACTATGAAAGTGAGTGAGCTGAGGAAGTGAGGAAGCAAAACGGTTGAAAATTCATCGGGATCGCACCCTCATCTCCCGAGTAAAACCGAATGGATCCTTGTACAATGTTTCATACTGATCATCATCATCATCATCATCATGATATATTATCGTACAAGACTTCTATTCCTATTCTCCTTACTTTTTATTCATCCTGTCACACTACCGCTCTTTTGCGAAGTCGCTGAAAGAAAGGAATGAATAAGCCTGTGACACATGAGACACGGCACATCTCAAGAAAATACAAATTTTTTGTCATTCATTGGAACCACGTTTGATGTGCCAGACTCCACTGATCTACGTTTAAAAGGAAAAGTTTGAAGTGTAATTCATTATAGCATACTAGTGTATCTGGCAAGTTTCTTGGCCAGAGTAGATATAAAAACCTAATTAAATAATTAATTAGAACTATCAGCGGTGGTAACGAGTAAATCGTCATTAATTATTTTAAAACTTGTCGGATTACATAAAATGTGGACAAGAAAGCATGAAACTACATTAATTTGAATACAACTTTACCATATTCAATCCTTCTTCTTGAACAAATAACACAAGAGAGATCTTCCAAATAAAAGGACATACAACATATAAATTTTCTCACATTGGCAAACGATTATCGAGCTGCAAACTTTACAAACACTCATTTGACACAAAACAAAACGGGAGGAAGAACAAATGAGGCATAAAGTAAGTGGCAAGCATTAAGTAAGTAAAAAAGCGATGAATGATAGTTGACTCCCTTCGGATATCGGATAAAGTAACGAGCACACAAGGAGCAACACACGGGATGAAAAGGATTCTTCATATGGCTCTCCATTCCCAACATGAATGATGCCATCCTCTTGCATTATGCATAACCTGTAATGCACTTATAAAAAGCAATAAAACCAATATCGCCTCTCCTCATAACTTATACGTAACAAACCTTCCGAAACGGAAAGAAAGGCAGGAAAAATGTGACATGATGCTAACTAATGTATATCTTACCCTCTTTCCCATCCACATAAACTTTCTCTCTCTCTCTCTCTGGCAATATCCACTACCATCAGAAGAAAACCAAGGAAAATGCATGAAATGAAAACCAATTCTTTATCATTTCTCCACAACCAACACCATTCCCTCTTCCATTTCCCCTTCTTCAATATTGCACGCATTCTACATGCATAATACATAATATCCAAGTTCGATAAAAAAATGTGCCGCTAAGGGAAAAAAGTGGACTGTTATTTGATGTTCCCATCTACACTCACACACCACTACATATCATAGAACATTAAACAAGGAAATTTTGCTATTACACTGTTTACTGCTTCTAAAGAATTGAGTCGGGGAAAGTGATAAATTTCTTCAATGTGGTTGGGTTGGAATCGAATCGCCGATATTGAAACAGGCCAACGACCACACGAGTAGGTTTTGTGCACTTGTCCGTTTCCGTCCAGAGGAGGATAAAAAATGAACGAGGAAAATTGAAGGGGAGATGAAGGAGCTGTTGAGGTAATCCTTTAAACACCGGAAATTTTCAAATGATTCAAAATGTGTTTTGGAATAGAAATGAACTCAAGCTAAATGAAATGTTTTTATAAAAAATATTGAGCGCTTATCTTTGTAACAGCAGCACAGCAGCTTGTTTTTTTGAAACTTGCTTAACTGACTGTGTGTCATGTTTTGACGTTGAACACAGAATATTTTATCAAATCTGTCAGTTGCGACTGATTTCGGTTGCCTTATTATTTATTTATAAATTTACAGATTGCTTTGTTTTATCCGCCTGTCTACGGATTTTTCGCCGATTTCAGTCTATAGTTTATACAGTGTATAACTAACAGTATTTTGTTGTCTGTGATAAAAACTAAAAACACATATTTATTCTACTTTCCCAGGAAAGTAGGAAATTTCCCAGAAGCAAGGAGAATGAAAGGGATTTTTATTTTTCTACTTTTATAACCTCTTCATATACTATAGTATTAGTTGGTTTCTTGATGCATGTAAATCGTGGAAAGAGGGACCTAAGTCTTGGAAAGAGTCGTAAAGGATCACTTGAGTAATTTCTCTCGAAGCCACAGTGACTCTTTTTATCTGAGAAAGAAGGGGACAGAGAAACCTTACAAGGGAATTCTAAACTTTATGTCGAAAAATGCACACAGGGAGCCGAGTGCAACGCAATCTTTTACGTTTCCTCTGAGGCATTCACTAAAAACGACGAAGGTGACTACATAAATACACATAATACGTGAAATGCAGTCCTGCCTCACCCTTTACCTCAACACGATACAATAAGTTTTTTTTATATATTTTCCAGAGCATCTCTCCAACCCGTGGGGCAAGTCATATCTGCTTTCACCACCGCCAATACCCAAAGCCTTCTTGAAGATTTACGTTTCCCCATCAAGACATTCTCTCTGTGCACTTGTTTCCATCTTTTCAACTTTGTTCGACTTTGGCCACCATATTGTTTAAAGAGGAGGAGAGGAAGGAGAAGAGTAGGATAGAAAATATAGATTCTCTCTCTTTCTCTCCACTTTCTTTTTATTCCGTTCTCCAACGAAAATACTTCTTGCAAGTCCTCAAGGAGTCTTTTTTCCTCTTTTGAATTGCACATGCTTTGTCCCTGGATACTTCCACTTTTTTATGTTCACAGCGAAAAAATGAGATCTGGTGAGTTTCAAAGCAGTTAGAGAAAATACCTATTTGCTATGAGTGGAGGAATGTACAAGTGTAAAAAACATGTATAGGTATTTTACGTTCTATTTACTAACTTGAAACGGTGATATCCTCCTTTACTCTCGATGAGAAGGGAACGACACAGTAGTCAAGGCATACATAACTCAAACACAATCAATAAATCTTGTCTCTTGTCATGAACACTACAAATATTTATCGAATTGGAAAGTCCCTTCTAGCTTTTAATGCTCATATACACGCCATGCACATGATACGTTTATTAGCTCGCAAAGCGTTTGAGCGAGCTTATGAAATCGTCTGCGCCG